>OX387422.1:116170775-116328950 GCA_947563755.1 Lochmaea crataegi
TGGCATCTTTATCAAAACATCATTTTTGCTTACAAATCACTTTGCATGCTTCACTCGTTTTTACTACGAGCAGGCACGTGGCAAAATTAACGGTTACTGGCTCACACTGTTACTCGCCGCGGTCTGACAAATAGACCAGGACTTGACCAATGAATTCAACAAACCAACGAAAAACAGCACCTAGAGTTGGTTTCTTTTCAGAAACCAGTCTAGTACTTAGACAGGTGCCATTAATTGATGATCTATTTTATTGTATGAGGGGCACTGCAACCTGTTGTGTCAGAGCTCTGTGCTTTCTACTATATCTTATTCTTAAACAGTGTGTAAAATCCAAACGGAATAAATTCATTATTTCGGTTACAGTACATATTTATAATAAATCCCGAAACACGTCAAATCTAAATTATAAATAGACATTCTTCAACGTGAAAATGCGATCCCCATCTTCAAGTAGGAAGTATAGGCTTGTGATAAGTCGTTTGAAAGGTCTCTTCATTCTCTACTCAAAAATGTTATTGTTTTCAAGTTTATTGCAACAATTAAGATAGAATAAAATAGTATCAAGTTTAACCGAAATCCGCTATAATATACTCAAAACTTATTACAATATACCCAAAACTTATTTCCCGTTTTGGTCTTGATAATAAGAAAGTAAGCAAACATCAAAGCAATGTGCTTTTTAGATGGTATCCATTAAAAATACTTGAAAGAATTTCCGAGGCAACGTTAGTTGGTTTAAAACTCATTGGCAAATTGTTTGGTAATTATACATAAGTTGACATTTAAGGTGTCAGTATTATAATTTTAGTTTGAAATTTGTTAACTTTATTTCTGACAAATGATTGGTTACGGAGATAAAACCTGAACACAACAGGAAATAACTCGCCTATTTCTTGAGAAATATCCTGATTTACCACCTATATCCCAAGAAACAATTAGTAAAATAGAGAAGCAGTTTCGCGAGTTATGTCATGTAAGGCAGATAAAAAAACCAGCTGCCAAATTCAATGAGTGATGAAATCAAATTAGATATACGTCAAAAAATAACTCTTAGCAGATATACCAACCCTGTTTACTTTAGAAGTGTAATTCAATGTTTGTCGGGGCATATATAGTAAAATTAATACCTATTTAGAGGTACCAGCCGTTTTAGTAACTTAACGTATGCGGCTTCTTGAACAATCTGAACCCGCATGAAAAAAATTAGGTTATGACCTTTGTCATGTCAAATGCTTGACATATTTCTTATTGCATTGGCGTAGTGACTTGAAATTTCATATTATCAGTGGCGGTTTGTAATAATACAAATTAATTTTATGAAATTCATAAAATTCTAAAGATGTTGACATAATAAAAGAATATAAAAGAAGCGCACTAATTTTAAAAACATTGTTTTATTAACTAAATACATAGTTTTTTTAAAAAAATATGGCAATTCAGAGTTCGATTAAGTAAAAATTCTAGATTTTAAAAAAATGACAACGTGATCTTCAAGGCAAAGTTCAATTAGTTTCTAAATCAGAATAACTTTCGGAAAGTGATAGTTCATCATCGGATTCATTGGATACAGAGATCACCATAGGTTCGATGTTTAGTAGGTCCAGTTTTTTTTCTACTTCCCATGCTTCAGAAATAATTTTCTCTGTATGATTTATGTAATTCTGCCAGTGTTGCTCCGGTACATTTTTTACAACGTCATTCCATACTTTTAAGACTTCAGTAGGTGACCTTGCAGTTTTCGTAATAGCTTGGTCATAATGCCTTTTAGTTTCTGACCATACCATTTCGATGGCATTAAAATAGCAATGATAGGGTGGTAGCCTGAGAACACAATGACCATGCGTAGCAGCGTATTTGTCTAAATGATAATTTTTTTCTGGCAAAACTTGCTTTTCAATTATATTCCAAACAGCATCCTTTAAAATGTGATCTGGAAAAGGAATATTCTTTTTTTTGAGACATTCTAACATGCTTGTTTTACTCCAACTTTTTCTTGGGATTTCTTCATCCAGGCGACTGTGATACGTTGCGTTATCTATTATAATTAACGATGGTTCTTCCAAGTTTACAATTAGTTGCTGTTTAAACCAATTTTCAAAATTTTCGGTGTTCATGTTATCATGGTAATCGCATGTTTTTTAATTGCATTTAAAAATAAGCATGCATTTGCCACAAAACCTTTTTTATTACCGGCATGAACAATTACATATCGTGTCCCACTTCCAGTTATTTTTAAATCACTGTGTTTAGTACCATCTTGCCACATTCTTCTGTCCCCGCTTTTACTAAAAACCCATGTCTCATCCAGAAAAACAGGTGTGAAGAGCTTTTCGCTTTTAGCAGCATGGGATTTGTTCAAAAATAATATTCTTTTTAATCTGACTGCAGGCATTTCCAATAAATGTTTTCTTCCATCCTGTTTTTTGAAATGAAAACCCATTTTTTTAATTCCCAAATATAACGAACCTTTGGAAATCTTAGTTTCTGGAGACTCTTCGATAAATTGCCGTAAAATAGTTTCTACTGTGATTTTATCCTTTCGCGCATACATTTTATAAATTACTTCCCTCAAACAATGCAGGGTATTTTTTGTAATTCGGGTTTTGCTCCGGGAAGCGCTTGAAGACATATTTCTTCTAAATTCGAAATCTGTAGCTCTGTTTGGTTTTTCAAGATTATAGGTTTGTTCCAACCACAAATCACAAACTGATTTCCAACAATTTTCAAATCGTTTTCAACGCGCATGTCTATCAAATAATCTGATCCCTGATCAATTTATGTTTATGGTTGGAACATCTGACAACTTCAGTCTGTACTGTACATGCGCTTATGTTGGCATCGTTAATCAGTTGATCCAAAGGCTTACACGATTTTTATTATGATCAAAATTAGGAATAAAACCAAGCTTTTTAATTATATCTAAATACAAACACAATTCACACTTTAAAAGTTCTAGTTTTAATTATATCTAAATACAAACTCAATTCACACTTTAAAAGTTCTCTTTTTAATTATATCTAAATACAAACACAATTCACACTTTAAAAGTTCTAGTTTTAATTATATCTAAATACAAACTCAATTCACACTTTAAAGGTTCTCTTTTTAATTATATCTAAATACAAACACAATTCACACTTTAGGGTTATGCTGCAATTCAATGAAACAGTGAAAGAAACTGTAAAATAAAATAAAAACACAGCGATTCGCATGCGCCAGATTAGTGGTCAGAAGAAAATCCGTAAACCGTTCTGATAGTTTTCAAACCGTTTTAAATTTTGGTTGGAACAAAAAACTGATCGTTAACTAATCGTTTGTATGTCTGGTTGGAACGTATTTAAGTTACTGCGCAGAATCCTGACGGTTTCTGACGCTGGTTGGAACAAACCTTATATAATGTGCTTTCTGGAACTTTTAGTGCTTTGGACGCTTTTTGAATTGCCTTAAATCGAGATCCTAAATCGTTTTGAAAATAGTTTACTACATTAAGCATACGTTTTTTGGATTCATCAGAATATCGCATTTTTATATCTTATTTTGCGTTATGACATTAACATGAAATCAAAATTTGACGTAACTTCAAAAACGTGACATCTAATAAATTAGTTACGACGTTCATTTTTGTTGGTAATTTTTTGTTTCAACCGATTTATTAATAATAAATAAGGATGGTCTTATTCTAAATGGGTATAAAATTTACTATAGCTATAAATCACGCTTTACTAATATGACAATTATTTACAGGTAACTGTAATTAAGTAAACAAATTAGATATGATGCTTGAGTTTGAGGAAAACCCACATACATCGAGCAGGCATCTACTACATTCAATGTCAGCCATGCATCGATAGTAAACATATTAAAATAAAGTGCATCCCTATAAAATGATATCTACTCAGAAACTGATGGAAGACGATTTTGATGAAACTTATTTTTGTAAGTGAATGATGGACATGCTGGATAACAATATCATCCAATTAGGAGACGTAATATTTTCTGACGAGTGCACTTTTTCACTAAACGGTCATGCTATACGGCAACATTGCCGCTACTGGTCAACGGAAAATCCTCACTGGATGAGAGAAGAACACACGCAATACCCTCAAAAGGTTAATGTTTGGGCAGGGATTGTTGGAAACCATTCCAGTGCATAGGATATGGTTTCAGCAGGATGGAGCACCACCACATTACCAACGCATGTCCGGCAGTACCTCGATGCAATATTTCCCAATCGGTGGATAGGTAGGCAAGGATCGATAGAATCGCCAGCGCGATCACCTGATCTTACATCATTAGATTTCTTTTTATGGGGATATGTGAAGAGCATTCTGTACAAAACTAAACCTTTTGATTTAAATGACTTAAAAGAACGAATTACGCTTGCGATTAGGTCGATCACGCCTGATATGTTGAATAATCTTAGAATACAGTTTTATTTAAGATTAGGATGTTGCCAAGACGTTCGCGGTGAACATTTTGAACATCTACTTCATTGACATTCATAGTTCTTTTTAGTGTTTTACATTTTAGTTTTTGATTGTATTCAATCTTAATTGTTGCAATAAACTTGAAAACGAGAACATATTTGAATAGAGAATGAAGAGACCTTCCAAACGACATATCACAAGCCTATACTTCCCCTTTAAAAAATGGGGGGTTGTACTTGTTATTCGAAGGGGGTTGAAGATAGGAATCGCATTTTCACGTTGAAGAATGTTAATTTATAATTTAAATTTGACGTGTTTCGGAATTTTTTATAAATATGTACAGTATATATTCCATTTGGCTTCTACTCACTGTATATATTCTTTTTTGTTTGTTTAGGTATGCTGTCACCGAGTGCTTCTACATCAAAAATGTCCAAAGTGGGCATGTCATATTCCGAGTTGTACTCCCGTTATGTCACCGTTTCGGATAAGTTATCGAATAAAGAGGAGGAATGCGCTAGACTGGAAAACTACATTGAAACAATTATTAGGGAAATGGAAGGAAATTTCCCAAAATTAAGAAAATTACACGAGGATTACAGTGACAGCTTAAATGCAATAGATAGTTTGAAAGAATCTAATGAGCAATTGTTAAATGAAGTTCAACAACTTCGTGATGCAAACTCCGATTGCAAGAAAAGTGAGGGAGTACAAAGCAGGGAAAATGAGAGATTAAAAAAAGAAGTTGGTGATTTATCAAGACAAGTTGTGGTTTTATTACAAGAAGTGGAAAATTCTCGAGTGGCATCCTCGGCAACTTCAACTGATAACGATTTAAGTGATAGTGTTAATTCCGCCGATATTATTAGCAAAAAATTAGTAACATTTAATGATATATCCGAATTACAAGCTAACAATCTGAAGCTGTTAGTTCTCGTTAGAGAACTTTCTGAACGTCAGGAAGAAGTCGAAAGTCTCGATCCAGCAGCGATTGCCGCGCTAAAAAGCAAATTAGAAGATTTGGCCCAATCACAGAACGAATTACTTGAAGAACGCGATAAACAAATTAAAATGATGGCTACACTCCGCAATCAAAAGGATATGTATAAAAATTTGTACATGCAAGTCGTTAAAACGACTGGAGAAGAAATTCATGTAATGGACACGTCAGAAAATGGAGAACCTAGAATCCGAACAGAAACCGAAACGCAATTGGAAGAGAAAGTACAAGAATTCGAAGCGCAAGTTAAAAAATTAACCAAACAAGTCGACCACTTGAAAGAAGAAAACGAAACGTATCGTAAAGAAAAAACTGCAAACGAAAAAATATTGCTCGAACAGTTAGAAAACATGCGAGGTGAAGTTAAGGAAATTACGCGATTAAACTGCAAGCTAAGCTCCCACGCGGATTTAAACGAAGAAAAATTCAAAGTTTTACATAATAATATGGAAATTTACAAAAAACAAATTACGGCGCTAGAAAAACAAAACAAAATCTACAGTGAATCGATAATTAAGCACGAACAAGCCGCTACATATTTGAAAAATGAAACACTCCAAAGCCAAACGAAACTATCTCGAGCAGAAGTGATGCTGGGAAATTTAGAAAAAGAAAACGCGCTACTGAAAGATGCCGAACAAAGACTGTTGAAAGAGCGAGAAGCTATGAAGAGAAATTCACACGAACAACATCTTATCAAATCCAATATAGAATTAATTAAAGCAACTTTAGAAAGAACAGACGCTGAAGGTAAATTGAGATTAGAATCTAGACTTGATGAGGCGCACAGAGAATGTGCTGCGTTACGTAGACGCTTACAAGAAGAACAAGATCATTTTAGAAATCTAGCTGATCAATTGTCTGTCGGTAATAAAAATATGCAGACACGAATGGATGAAGAGAAAGAAATAGCAGAAAAATTCAGAAAAGAAGTAGCGGAAGTTAGGGAAGAACTCATAATAAAAGTGTCTCAAAACGAGGAGTTAAGTAAGAAATTGAAGAGTGGAATGTTTTCGGTACCAGATAGTAGCGCAGAGACCCGTAAAGTTAGAGAATTAGAACAACAACAAGCCGATTTACAAGCCGAAATAGAATCGTTAAAGAAAAAACTAAAGACCGCAAAAGATGCTTCTGATGAGTATTTCAATATAGCGGAAGCGTCGGAAAAACAAGCAAAAGACGCTATTGACAACAACGAATTGTTAATGCAAGAAGTGGATAAATATAAATCTCGAATTAAAATGTTGGAAGAAAAATGTGCCGAACTAGAAGGCGAACTATCAATTCAATTGGACGATCAAGACATTTCAAATGCTAATATTAAAAGTAAATCCACTCAGCTACAAGAGGAACTTAATATTAGAAACATGGATCTAAGGACCGCCAAAGAGCAACTAGAAAATGCTAGATCAGAAAATAAACAGTTAATAGAACAACTTAAAGCTTCCGAAAATAAATATGCCCGAGAAGTCACTTTGCATTCCGTGGATCTAGAAGCGCTTACTACGATGAAAGAAGAATTGAATAAAACTCTAGATCAATTGAATGCGGTAGAGGTCGAAAAGCAGAACGCGATTACTGGTTTGATTCAATCAAAAACAGATTGGGAGGCACGAGAGCAGTTGTTTATAAACGAAAAGAAGGAACTTGAAGCTCGATTTGCCAATATGGGCGATCAAAATAGTTTGTTGTATGACCAAATACAAGCTCTTAACACTCAATTAGCGACTTTACAAGTCTTGATAACCGAACCACAAAACGTATCAATGGGAGATTCTTCCTTTAACAGATCTTTCACCGAAGACGAAATAAAATCTTCCGATCAATTATTAAAGATTATAAAGTATTTAAGACAAGAAAAGGACATCGCTGTTAGTAAGGCTGATATTGTTGAAGCTGAACATTCAAGACTAAAGTCCCAGTACGATATGATGCATAAGGAATTCGAAGAACTGAAAGGTGCTATCGAAACCGAAAGACAGAAGACGGAAATATCTGTAATATCAGCAGCTAAACATGCCGAAGTCCTAAGAAAATTAGAAACTCTCAACGCTATTACCGACAGCAACAGATCTTTGAGACAAGAAAGGGATACGTTGGTAGCGCAAATCACCGAGTTGCGCAGCAAATCCGATAGGTTCGAAACCGAAGTGGAACCGTTGCAAGAAAAGAATAGAGAATTGACGACGAAAGCGGATCAGCTGCAGAGCGAAAATATATCGTTGCGCGCGGAATGTACAAGATGGAGGCAAAGGGCTAATATGTTGATAGAGAAAACGAATCGGACTAGTCCGGAGGATTGGAAGAAACTGCAAACGGAGCGTGAAACTCTCGCTAAACAATTGACGATCGAGAGGGCCAATGTAACCAAACTAAACGACGACGTTAATAATTTCAAGCAAGACAAGATTAAATTGGAAGAACAATTGAAGAATTTGAGGAGTCAAAATAATCAACAGCAGGAAGAAATATCAAGGTACATTTTTAGTATTTTACTATTATACAATAAAATGTCTATGCTTTTCGTCAAATTGCGCCTGTTGTATGTATTTGAAATTCACTGAGATCTAAAAGATCCATTGTGCCCTATTTCTTCTACTTAGTTCCTGAGGAAAATCTGAGACTAGTAATTCCTTTAGACCCATTTCCTGAAGGAATTTAGATATACGCAGACTTCAGTTTAGGTAACGGTATCTCTTCTTTTCAGCAGTTTCCTAGCCATTGCGCCCTCCTATGCAACCCTCAAGTATATAAATGGAGGTTTCATCTTCCATTCTAAAGAATCTACATTCTTCTGGCTCCGCTAGTTTGAGTTTTTTGAGGTGCCCATTTGGGAGGCAGTGACCTGTTAGGACACCTGTCAAAACTCTTAGTGTAGTGTTGCTCTGGCTTACTTCTCTTTATATATTTTTAAAGCATTTAATCCAGTTTTTCCTTCACACTACGACCCCAGCTCTTGCTTTACACTACGACTCCATTTATTTACACCACTTTACATCTTCCTGTACACTGCGACAATTCTTCCTAAACACT
Organism: Lochmaea crataegi; assembly: GCA_947563755.1. Taxonomy (NCBI): domain Eukaryota; kingdom Metazoa; phylum Arthropoda; class Insecta; order Coleoptera; family Chrysomelidae; genus Lochmaea; species Lochmaea crataegi. The sequence goes on from OX387422.1 coordinate 116,179,236, forward strand.
GCGACAATTCTTCCTAAACACTACGACAATTCTTCCTAAAAAACTACGACAATTCTTCCTAAAAAACTACGACAATTCTTCATTTACACTACGCCAGTTCTTCCTAAAAAACTACGTCAATTCTTTCTTTACACTACATCTCCAGATCTTAAACTACGACAATTCTTTCTAAAAAACTACAATAATATTTCCTTTACACCATGACCCCAGTTCTTTTTTTACACTACAACTCTAGATCTTCCTTTATACTACAACTCCAGATCGTCTTTTACACTACGCTAATTCTTCCTTTACACTACGCTAATTCTTCCTTTACACTACGCCAATTCTTCATTTACACTACGACAATTCATCATAAAAAACTACGACAACTCATCCTAGAAAAACTACTACAATTCTTCCAAAAAAATTACGACAATTCTTCCTAAAAAAGCTACGACAATTCTTCCTTAACAGCACGACCCCAGTTATTTCTTTACACTGCAACTCCAGATCTTCCTTCACACTACGACAATTCTTCCTATACACTACGACAATTCTTCCTAAACACTGTGACAGCATTTTACTTTACTGACATAGAAGTACGTTGAGGGGCGTTATAGGTGAGCTCAAAATATGAAATAAATACTTTAGTTACCCAAACAACAAAATGGATTTTTCTTATCACCTGACTCTTTACTTATTCAAGAGGGTAATAAAGAATGAGTTGGCGTCCAAAATTTCTTTAACGTTTCGTATTTTCATCCGACGACGACGATGGTTGTAGACAATATCCTAATTAAGATTTAAAATCAAGGCCCTGGGATACCTGTAAGAGGATCAACGTATCTTTATCGTTTTCTGCTGTCCTATGATCTATGTGGCACGCAAACAGTACAGCTAAACCAAATCATACTTTATGACGTCAGCTGGTTTGTTGTACTTTGGAGATATTCTTTAAAAACTTATTATGGTGGATTGAGTTTTTTTGATCGTAACTAAATGATTATTGATTCATTAATAGAAAGTTCTCTATTAAAGTTGTACTTTAAAAACTACATATTTTCATTTATTTGCTAATCAATAAATGTTGTTAGGTTACGTGAGGATGTTTCGAATCTGCAAGCTCAAGTAACGCAACTAACAAGTACCGTTGATCAGCAAAGTGCCGAAATTATTAAGTTTAAAGAAGAAAATCGCGTACTCACCGAGGATACTGCTGGTAAAGATGTAACAATATCCGATTTAAAAAATAATCTGGCGCAAATCCGAAAAATAGCTAAAAAGTACAAAATACAATACGAAGAACAAAGTAAAGAATTGGATACGTTGAAACAACAAAATGAGCAATATAAGACAGATCAAACTTCTAGCGTAGACAGACAAACGGTTTTACAAAATCAGTGCTCCGAATTAGAAGAGAAAGTTCACCAACTGGAAGCTAACCACAAAGAACAAGTGGAAAACATGAATCGCGAAATAACTTCGACAACAGACCAAATTGATCATTTCAAAAAAGAAATAGAAACCCTGAAACAAACCAGCCAAGATAAAGAGGAGAGATTTAAGACTTTATTCAAAAACGCAAAAGAGAGGATAGTAAGTTTGACAGAACAGAATAACAGCCTCAAAGAAGAAGTTAGACGGCAAGATAGTTCATCAAAAACTGACGGCGGAGAACAGTCCAATGAAGATTCAACTAAAATAGCTGAATATCTTGAAAAAATAGCAGCTTTAGAACGAGAACGAGATGATATTTTGGAAGAAAAACAACAGGAACATTCGAAACATACAACGGAAGTCGAAAATTTAACTCAAAGAATTTCACAGTTACAGAGACAACTTGGACTTCAACAAGGATCCAAACCGAGCACAAGTTCAAGTACAACTGAAAAATCTTCCACTGAACGCCCTACTGCTGATATCAAACCAATGGCAGGTAAATTACAAATATGAATAAAACTTTTTGTTTATTACTAGTAGTTTCTCCAATTGTAGAACATTAATATTCGCCTACTTCATTATGGTGAATTATACAGAGTAACCTTTGGTTTAAAATTGAATGTCTGCGTCTAAGATATATTAATCCATAGTCAAGAGTAGGGTTTAAATTTTAACAGGTATAGTCTAAAATTAAATGTTTTCCGTTAATATTTTAAAGCTTATAATGCCTAAAGAATAGTAAAATGGAGTTAGCGGATTGCTTAATTTTTAACCATGCTTTAAAATTTAACAGTTGCTTACAGAATTGGCCGTTATTTCTGCTTTCTACTCTTGGTTAGATTGACCAGTGAACTTTTGATGCGTGTTTAATTTATAATGTCCTATTTTTGTACCTATTTAATTCCTAACGTACTATTTTAGATAGTTGTATTTTATTCAACCTTGAACGATGTTTCTGCAGGTTCCAGCAAGCTTGTACCTATTTTTTCCCCTTTGTTTACTGCTGGCGCGACCGCACCCCAAGCATTAGCAGACCCGGCTCATTTTGGTGACCCAGCTCTTCCAGATCAATCATTAAAATGACCCGTTCTTGAAGATTCGTTCATATGACCTTGTTTATTTGTTCCATCGTTTCATGATGTGAATGAAATGAACGGCATAAATTATTATGCAGATTTTCATATTCATTTATTTATTAAACTTCACGTCTTCTTATGAACCTTCATTAGAGTGGATGAATGATGAATGACTGAATTTGTAAATAACAATCCAAAAATTGAAATAGTTTGTATTTTTTGTCAAATTAAAACATAAATGTATAAATGAACAAAATATAACACAAATAAAAAATATTTACTCTTGAAAATTTTATCAAACATTAAAATACATTTTATTTCCTATAAATGTGTGAACGAGAGAGACTCTATGATCAACCTTAGAACGCGTATTTATACTACAGCTACAACAGCGGTGGCTTGGTTGGTTCAGTTCATTCGAACGACAGGGTCACAGAACGTGATTGAAGCAATCACGGGTCTTGGAACTGATTCGGTCTTTGAGAACGGGTCGTTCGTGACCTTCCCATCCCTAATTAGCAGTTTAGTTAGTCGAGTTGAACTTCTCATTGAAGAAGGGTTACCGCGCTTGCGGCTCGTACTCAATTGTATAACCAAAAAAACCACGTTTGTGTTTCAACACTTCGCCTTCGCGAAAACATCATTCAAAGTTATCATTCTATTTGATCATAAAAATAATCATTTTATCGAATAGTTATAAAACATAGAGTAAGTTTAGTTATCGGTATTTTGTTAGTATTCGACAAAATAAACAACCGTCGAGTATTAAATCATTTAGTTATTTTCTTGAATCACCTTCCAAGTCAAGTAGCACGAGCTATCGAAGCTTTATGTGTTTGAGGGATAATTGTTAGTTTATTCCCACACAATGCGAGTTTCGTTTTGATATTATTGGCTCGTGAACATTGAGGCGTATACGTTTACTGCGAGCGACGCAAATCTATATGTGTTTACATATTATATCCTAGAAGTCTTTCTTGAAGGATTTAAACGAATATAAGCAAAATCTGATTTCACAATTACTATCCTATCTCAATTTGTAATTTTCAGGACATTCTACTAACACTCAAACACAGTCTGTCCCGATCCAACCATGGAGAAGCGGCGGCGAACCTCCTTTGGCCAGTATTAGACCTATGTCTGCACAGTTAAGAACTGTTGCTGTACTTCCTACTAGTCAGAGTCCCAGTGCCATTATGGTACCACCTCAACAACAGGTATATACATAAACGATCTTCCTATACATTAAAATTTACTTTATTTAAATTTTTCAGGTTCATACGACAGGCTCTAGTTCTATAGAAGGCTTGTCAAGTAGTCCAACAAGCTCTCACACAGAATATGTTCCCGCCACTAGTTCAGCAACCCCGGCCATGCTAGCTCCACGTCAAGTTGTAGTACCGCCCACCCAATCTTCGCAAGATACCGAAGATGACGAAAACAGTGTGCAAGTTCAGGCAGCTCCTCAAGCCCAAGCTGTTGCACTTGTCTTACCTAGAGTGGAGCCACCTAGTAGCGGCCCGACACAAGAACAGGGTACTAGTAGTAGCAGCTCTAATACTGTTACCACCTCGCAGGCTGGACACAAGAGACAAAGAGAGGCCGACATGGATAGTTGTCAGTCAGATGATCCGAACAAAACTCAGCAGCAGACCAAGCGATCGAGGATTCAGGTGAATAATTAATTCCTTTAGTAATTTAATTTATAGTTCGTTTGTACTCACTGGAATTTTTTATTGGTTGGTTCAAAATGTGAATTGCTTTAATGTTTGATCTTTCCCAGAAATGTTCCAGTGCGTTTGCTGGGTTGGTTAGGTGTTTCAAAATGTTACTGGTCGTACTTAGTTAATAATTTTTAAGTTTCAAAAGTATCTAGCTTCTCCCTACTTACGTTTTTCCTCTCTTTTACGTAGCCTTGAGTTTTTTATCCCGTTTAAGGCCCCTCCGCGCCAAGCGACTGTCTAGAACTACTTTATTATGCGTCAGAATCAGAACAGGAACAATCCGAGTTTTCGTGACATGTTCGCTAACTCTCCTAAACGCCAACTACGCCATTCTTGAGTCTAGACTCATCCTTTGAACGGTACGTACTCCATTCTTTACGTTTTGCCGGCAAAATTGTTCCTTTCCACACACCGATGTATGTATATTGGGGTGACATTCCAATTGAAACCTAAAAAATCTATTGTGTCCACTTACTTCTACTTAGTTCCTGAGGAAAGTCTCGGAGACTAGTAGCTCCTTTAGAACTATTTCCTGGAGGAATTTTAGGAATGCTTAGTTTAGGTAAGAGTCCCTCTTATATCCAGTAGTCTCTCTAGATTCTTATTTTCTATTCTATAGTTTTTCAAATAAGTGTCTTCCATATCTAGTCGATTATTATAATTAGCAGGGAATGCTAATAGATCTCCTCTTTACTCAATAGTTGAATTTTATGTTACAGCAAGCAGGTACTGTTAGTGACAGTTGTTTAGACGTAGAATATCAAGTTCCTACAAGTAGTCAAAGGGATCATGACGACGATAATGTGATAGTAGTTGAAAGTGACGAAGAAGGCGGTGCCGACGAAGGAGAAGGCGCTGATGATGAACAGGATGATCCTGATACAGAAGGATATGATATGGAAGGAATGGTAAGTTTTTAACAAATCCACAAAAATGTTAAAGTATATTTTTACTACGACCACGTGATAATTTCACCAAATAATGTGTAATCAACATCTGACATATTAGTACACAAAATATTACAATTAAAGTCAACATAGTTTATTTCAAAAAGTAACAATAACTATTGTTAGACTGATGAAATAAAACAAATTAATTTGTTTAAATCTTCATTATTTACCCTATTAGACCGGTCGTTTCTTTTTTCACAGCACCTTCATTTAAAGTTTCAAAGATTCTCATAGATATAATTTCTAAATATTGTTCTTTCAAACCTCGATATTCTATTAAAAACTCAACGGAATTAATTAATAATATTCAAGATATAAAATTACCTCACAATTCTAAATTCATATCGTTCGATGTAACTAATCTATTCCCTAGTATACCTCCTAAAGAAACTTTAACTCTTGTTGATAACTTGCTCACGTATAATAATGTTAACCCTAACATAATAAATTTATTAAAAGTTTGCTTAAACCAAAATTATTTTCATTTCAATGGAGAGATTTATAGTAGTAAAGATGGTTTGATTATGGGCAACCCCCTCAGTCCCCTATTAGCTGAAATTTTCATGGATAATATAGAAAAAATAATTCATAAACACCCCCTTAGTAAAAAATTTATATACTGGCACCGTTATGTAGATGACATTTTAGCGAGCTTCACTGGCACTACTAGACAACTAGATAGCTTCATTATTTATATTAACTCAATTCATAGCAATATAAAATTTACCGTAGAACATGAAGAAAATAAGTCTATAAACTTTTTAGACCTTACAATTTCAAATATAAACAATAAACATGATTTTTCTATATTTCGCAAACCATCACATACAGACATTACAATTCATAATAGTTCGGTCCACCCATTTAGTCATAAATTAGCAGCTTTCAATAGTATGATTCACAGACTTTTAACAGTCCCATTAAACAATAATAATTTCAACAAAGAACTAAATATCATTAAACAAATAGCAGTTAATAATAATTACGATCCAAACTTAATTGACAATATCATAAATAAAAAGATAAACAAGCGCACTTTAGAACAAGTATATCCTTCAGATAAAAATAAAAATAATCAATTTAAAAGATTAACATACTTTGGAACACCATCCTTGAAAATCAAATCATTTTTAGAATCTTTAAATATGAATATTTGTTTTAAAACCGACTACAATCTAAATTCATTAAAAATAACAAATCTAAATCCTCAAAATTGAACAAATCAGGTGTTTATAAATTTAGGAACTTTAAAACTAGAATGTCAGAACACAAACGTAGCTATGACAATAACAAATTAGATTCCAACTATTCAAATCATCTATTAACAAACCAACACACTTTCGACTCAAATTTTGCATGTAGAACCCAAATCCTTTAAATTAAATCTTTTAGAAGCCCTCCAGATTAACAAAAGCAAATATTCAGGTAATCTGCTTAACGACCAAATAGATATCAATCATTCTCCCTTATTAAACCTTTTTACCTAGAAAATGTGATAGTTGTTGATAAATTTCCCAGGTACCTTTTTTCAATACCTTTGTAACTTTCTTAGAATCCCGCATTTAGACACTTTTTGTATTTATACCTATTTAAATATATTATAATACTTTTGTCAATATCTTAGAATTCCGTATTAAGGCACTATATAAATTAAAAGTTTTTCATTGTACTTTCACTAGTTTGAAAAAGCTACTGTGTGGCGAAACGCGTCACTAATTTTAATTTGAACGTCAGTTCAAAATAAATAATGAAGATTTAAACAAATTAATTTGTTTTATTTCATCAGTAGTATGGATCTTCATCAAGTAAAAGCCTCATCTATTCAACTATTGTTAGAACCAAAAATCAAGTAGGTATAGGTAATTACAATTATTAATTGGTTGCAATATTATAGAAATTAAAGGTAAAATTGTTATTGCTGCAATTTGTAAATTGTAGTGGTTTGTGTGGAAGATTAGATTCTATATTTTCTTGGATGTTATGAGAAAATCTATTGCTTGTAATATGATGGTTTTGGATTTATTGGTGACTGTATCTTCAGATGTTGCAAGGATTGATATACCCCTCAGCAACAGCAGATGTTTTCCATCCTCCGTGTCTCTAAAGAGTGGTAATATCTCCTCTTGTATCTGCCAGAATTGTAGCTGATGATCTTGCTAATATACTAAACATATTTAAAGACATTTCTATGACTACTAAAAATTAACATCGATGTCGTAATGTCAATTTTGATAGTTTTATTTTTAATTTAATTTCTTGAAAAAGAAAATTATATCTTATACCATGTTTTTTCTCCATATTATACATATTATATATAGATATTGTGATTAACCTCGCTTAGTTGTAAGTAATTAATGTTTTACTTTTAAACTGAATTTATTTATACCTGTTTGAAATATCTATAAATGTATCTTTTGTAGTTCTTTGATAATGGTGATAATAAATTACCGAAAGCTCAGAACAAACTAAAAAGAGTTCACTTATTCACATTGCCGCATCCCCCACAATAATAGTTAGATATATATATATATATATATATATATATAGACTGAATTCAAAATCACTAAAAACATTAAACTTAACAACTTCACTTATAATTTATATTTGGAGAAAAATAGGTAACGAAGTACAAATTTTCTTAAAGAAAAGGTTATCTCAAGATTTAATTAATGGAGATTGTTGTTGAAGCAGAATGAAGAATACATCTAAGTAATTTACCATCCTGTATTTGAAATAAGTTAATGAGTGAGTTACGTAGTTAATATATAGAATATGTCAATTTGATTGAAATAAAATTATAATTAGACAAAGTCATTATTTTATTACGAAGGGAAGTTTTTTCTAGTTAGACGATCTGATAATATTAACATGGTAGCAGAGCGTACAGTGCCTAAATGGTAATGCTAGAAGAAACAAGAAATTAAGTAAGAATAAAAATTAAAAAAGATTTTGTAACTGTCTCTGAAAGCTGTCATCTTCATAAAGTAATAAAACGCATTTTCAATTAAATCCAGAGTAAAATGGATCCCAGTAAGGTGCAAATTGGATTACTTGAAGGTAAAGATAGCTGGACTACATGGAAATACAAGCTTTCTATTCTTCTGAGAAGTGTGAAAGGCGCGATGGACGTCCTTGAAGGTAGATTAACTTCACCGAAGTCGTTACCCCAAGAAGCAACACAAGAAGAAAAATGCAAGTATGAAAAAGATGTTACATGTTTCAATCAAACGGATAGTACTGTTTTGTTAGTTCTTACAATAAATATGACTCAAAGCACATTAGAAAAAGTCATGAGATTTTCGACCGCCAGGGAAGTCTGGTTGGAGCTTCATCATCGTTTGTATGATGGTAGTGCAACAGATAAAACCTATGATATCTGTATGCAATTTTTTAGTTATATTAGACAATCAGATGACGATATTGCTACTCTTACATCAAAACTTAAGAACCTTTGGAATAATTTGCAAAACGAAATTTTAAAAGATAAAGCAGTTGCTGAAAATTACTGTAAGTGCGACTTGCCAGATATTTTGCTTATTTGTAAAATATTAGAAACTTTACCACCTGAATATTTCTCATTCAAGTCTAGTTGGATTCTGGTATCAAATAAGGACAGAACAATAGATAACTTGACAAATCAGCTATGCTCTTATGAAAAAGCATTAACAAGCAAAAATGAGAGCAAGCAAGAAGTTTTATATACAGTGAATAAGAGCAAAGCACATAAATATGGTTATTATTGCAATTACTGTAAGCAAAAAGGTCATAAAGTGAAGCAATGCGATAAATGGAAAACCGATGGAAGACCTCCTAAGCCAGAGAATTCGAAAAAACGTACAAATTCTAAAGCGAAAGAAATTCAGATGTCATTAGTTGCTGTATCATCGAATGTTTTGAATTGCGAAGCAGATTTTAAAAATTGGTATGTTGATAACGGAGCGACTAATCACATAACAAATCAACAAGATGTATTTCAATCGTATACACCATTTAACGAAGAGCAAACAATAACAACTGCTAATGGATATGCAGTTCCTGCATTAGGACAAGGTACCATTAAAATACAATCTTTTGTAAACGGAAAAAAGAAAGAGTTTTCATTGACCAACGTATGGTATGTACCCAATATCAAGAAAAATCTTTTCTCAACTTTGTCTGCTCAGGACAAACATCCAGAAAGTGAATTTATTTCCACCACTAAGTGCTGCTATTTTAAAATTTTTAACGAAACAATAATTGTTGGATCAAGATGTCAGTCTGGTGGACTATATAAATTGAAGATGCGGGCAACCAAACCTGAACATCTGAGTGTCAATATGGTTACTTCTAAAGAAAATATATTGCAACTCTACCACGAAAGGCTGGGTCATCAAAGTAAGAGACATGTTAAAAATGTAATTAAGCAAGAATTTAACATTGACGTGAAGCTGGATAGTGAATTATGTGAGGGCTGCGTCTATGGAAAGGCTTCTGTGAAAAAGTTTGGCATAAGAAAAAGAACAGAAACACCAGGAGAACTGATCCATTCAGATGTTTGTGGACCTTTTCAGATCTCAAAATCAGGTTTTAAATATTTTGTTTTATTTAAAGATGATTTTAGCAGATATCAATTTGTATATTTTTTAAAGCGAAAGTCAGAAGTAGCTGATAAATTAGATATAGTTTTAAAAGAAATGAAAGCTGCAGGATATGGTGTTAAAGAATTTTTGTCAGATCATGGTGGAGAATTTGATAATCATAAAGTAGCAAATATTTTAAACAAATATGGAATAAAACAAAGATTGGTGATGCCGTATACACCACAACAAAATGGCCGTTCAGAGCGTGATAACAGAACGATTGTCGAATGTGCAAGATCTTTAATGCATGCAAGAGAAAGTATCTTTGATCAAACATTTTGGGCTGAATTAATAAACACAGCTACATATATCTTAAATAGATCTGGTATATCCAGTATTCCTGGTAAATCACCACATGAAATATGGTTTAACAAGAAGCCTGAACTTAAACATTTAAGAGTAATCGGTAGTACTTGTTATGCTCATGTTCCTAAAGTTTGCAGAAGAAAATTGGATAAGAAATCTATTAAAGGTATACTCGTTGGTTATGAAAATGATGATGGATACAGGATATGGTCAGAAGATCAACATCGACTTATACTTTCACGAGATGTTATTTTTAATGAATTTGAAACTCTAGGTGTGGTACAAGAATCCAAACAATTTCCATGTTTGCAACCTACAATAGATGTCTTGGATCTTGTTCAAAATAATTGTGATACAGAAGAAATAGACATTGTTGATGTAAGTAGTGATGTTATGGAAGAAATGGATCTAGATTACCAAGCAGATGACCAATGTTATGAACCAGAAGAGAGTTTAGACGAAGATATAGAATTTAGAAGACAATTGAGAGAAAGATCAAACATTAAGAAACCGACACGCTTTGACGAGTTCGTTATGATGGTTGCTGCTGAAATAAACCACCCCAAAGAACCACTTAGTTACAAAGAAGCAATTGTTTGTTGTGAACAAAATAACTGGAGGCTGGCAATGGAGCATGAAATGCAGTCATTAAAAGAGAATTGTACATGGGTTTTGAAAAATTTACCTGAAAACAAAAAAGCAATTCCTTGTAAGTGGGTGTATAAACTCAAAACCAATCCAGATGGTTCAATTGATAAATACAAAGCTCGTCTGGTAGTGAAGGGTTATTCACAAAGAAAAGGAGAAGATTATGAACAAACGTTTAGTCCAGTAGCTAAAGGTGGTACGATAAGAGCCGTTATAAGTATAGCTGCTAGTAAAAACATGTCACTCACACAATTCGATGTCTGTACTGCATTTCTTTACGGTACTCTAGACGAAGAAGTGTTCATGAAACAACCAGAAGGCTACGATGATGGTACTGGTATGGTTTGTCATCTTCAGAGAAGTTTATATGGGTTAAAGCAAGCACCAAGGTGCTGGAATAAGCGTTTTGGAAACTTTATAGATTCGCTTGGCTTTAAACGAAGTACTGCAGACCCATGTTTATTTATTAAGAATGAAGGAAAAGACATGTTGATATTAGTGCTGTATGTTGACGACGGTCTAATAGCATGTACGAATGAGATAATGAAGATGGATTTTTTGAAGAAACTTCAGGAGAAGTTTAAAATAACAGTTAAACCAACTACATATTTCTTAGGTTTGGAAATAGAGAAAAATCAAGACGACTCAATAAGTGTTACCCAGTCAGCTTATACAAAAAAGGTGCTAGAACGTTTTGGCATGGAAAATAGCAAACCGGTCTCGACCCCGATTGTAAAAGAAGCCATCCAATTAGGGAAGGAAACTAGTGAAACGGAATCGATTACTTCTTTTCCATATCGCGAAGCAGTGGGTGCTCTTATGTACCTAATGACGGGTACACGTCCAGATATAGCTTATGCTGTTAGTGTTGTATCCAGAAAATTAGAAAATCCAAGTCAAAACGACTGTGTGAAAGTTAAGAGAATATTCTGCTATTTGAATGGTACAATAAATTATCGCTTAACTTATATGCAAAAGCCAGAAATACAACCTCAGTTAACAAGCTATAGTGATGCTGATCATGGAGGTGATATTACTACCGGAAGATCGACATCTGGGGTATTGTGTCTTTATGCTGGAGCAGCTGTATCTTGGTTCAGTCAGCGACAAACATCAGTAGCCATATCGACAACAGAGGCAGAAATAGTAGCTGCAAGTGACGCTGCACGAGAAATAGTCTGGTTAAAAAGAATATTTACGGAATTAACAGGCGTTAGCTTGGTTCCGACACTACATGTGGACAATGAATCTGCCATAAGATTAACGCAGAATCCCGAGTTTCATCGTCGGACTAAACATATACATATTAGACATTTTTTTGTTAGAGAAATGGTGTTGGATGGATCACTTGAAGTAGTAAAGGTATCATCTGAAAATCAATTAGCCGATATTATGACGAAGCCACTGTTTTCTAACAGATTGAAAAAATTACTTTTTGGAATGGGGTTGGCAAATTACTCAATGAGGGAAGGTGTTGAAGCAGAATGAAGAATACATCTAAGTAATTTACCATCCTGTATTTGAAATAAGTTTATGAGTGAGTTACGTAGTTAATATATAGAATATGTCAATTTGATTGAAATAAAATTATAATTAGACAAAGTCATTATTTTATTACGAAGGGAAGTTTTTTCTAGTTAGACGATCTGATAATATTAACAATTGTAAGTTTATTAATGCACAGGCTATGCAAACAAGAGCATCTGTATGCTGTAATAAATTATGGTCAATAACAGAATGTGGTTTTAAAAAAGCAAATTCTCTTAATCTGCTAATTACCCTTGAATTCTCAAACTCGCTATAACTTTCGTTTCCATTACCTCGTGCTTTGAAGGTTTTATTGAACTACTCACACTTGGGGGTCTTAAGAGCTTACAATGTTTTGATTGTAACAAAGATTCAATTTCTTTAAAACCACGATCTGCCATTACCACAGCATTGTCAGGTAGGCAATTTAAATAACCACACTCTTGTGTTAATGTTGTATCAGTAATGCGTCCACCATAGCCTGTTGATACAAAATTTACAAATCCATCAGGGGTACAAGATATGAGATATTTGACTGTGTTACATTTTTTGTATTGTGACCAAGTCAATGCTTGGTGCACAGGATTAGTAGGCTTCTGAATTTCTATTTCAAAACAATCTATAATGGTTTGCACATTATTATATTTTGCTCGAAATGGAATAGGCAAATGCTTTTTTATTTGGCTTTCTGAAGGCCAAAATATTAATGTTTTCATATAATGTTCAATTTTATAAATGTCAGTTTTGAATATTTTTGAAACTCCATTTACTGATAATGAAAATTGATCTGCTAATCTTGCAAATGAATCATTTAATTTGATTTTCATTAGGCATATTATAACATGTTCTTTATTTAAATTATTTTTACCAAGTAAGTTTATTAAAATGTCATACCACACTTTAGGAACACCGATATATCTCTTCGGATATTTCTCAACGAGAGTGATTGTATTCTGCAACTGTTCGTATTTTGATTCACTTGTGTCAGTTAGTGACACAAAATCACTGCTTGAGGGTACAGTTTCAGTTGTTGCCTCTGCTGATGTGATATCTTCTACCTTTAAAAATTTCTTTTTCATTGGTGAGGTAGTTGCTTCTTTTGTAATAGTCAGATCTAAAGTATCCAATTTAACAGTATTCTGAGATGTTAACCGACAACTAACAGCAACACTTTTTACCTCTAAAGGACTTGTTCGTTGGTATTGATTGATCATTCCCCATGAGGTTTGAGTACCAACATCATAATTATGAGAATCCTCTGTTGAAACAGGTTCATTTGGGACTACCAACTCATCTAATTTTAGCTTTTTGATTGAAGAAGATTCTGGCCAATTAAAAATGTGAGGCACAACTAATGGTTTCAAAATAATTTTCCCTCCTATCAACGAGCGTTTAACATAATTTTCCATGTCACTTTCAAACTGAAAATGAAACATATTTAAATATATCGATACTTTCTACACACACATATATAATTACTAAAAATCAAAATGATCTTCACAGCAATAGAAACTAGTTTTAGTCTGTTTATATTTCCTTCTAGCAGCCTCAAACCACAATTTTCGTCTAACTTCTACTGCAGGCACAGTTACAAACTTTTTACGAGGCGTTGTAACTGTTGTGTTCGTGCAGTATGATACAAAACAAGATTTATATGTTTTTGACATTATTCCAACTTGAAAAATTGTGGAGGAAAACTAACTAAACTAACTAAAAAAATTTAACACAATGCTTATTTTTTATAATATTGAAACGTTAAGCTCGTATAAACTGTAAACAAAAACAAAAAACTCATATATATTATAGACTTTGACAGTTCTTCAAACTTTAAATTCGAATGGCCTTTTTGTAAATGGCTATTTGTTCATAAAACATCTAAATCAGAAAGTGGCTAGCTTCATCTATAAGTGCATGACGTATCTGTAGTGACAGATGCAAACATTTAGGAATTCTTAATTTCCAGTTTTCTCCAAAAATATTCGGTTTAAAAATGTTTTAAATTAATTTTTGCAAAGTGGTACTAATATACTTCAATAAAATACCAAAAGCCGGATATCGGTTTAACACCCCATTGTATAACTTACAATATGAAAATAGAAAACATGAACAACTATTTAAAATCGTTAAAGATTATACCATAACATACTTTAGAATTCGCTTTGCAATCTTTGCATATAAAAACAATGCTGAATTATTGCATTTACTAAAAAAAATGTTATCCTATACCAAACTTAATTCACCTTTCAAGGCACCGGGAGCCGATGGGATTTTCCCAGCATTGCTCCAGCAAGGTCAAGACGAAATTCTACCACATTTGATTAGGATCAGTCGAAGCAGCTTAGAACTGGGTTATATACCAGAAGCATGGAGAAGGGCAATAGTAACCTTCATTCCAAAAGCTGGAAAGGGGACACAACAAGCCCCAAATCCTTCAAACCAATTAGTCTAACATCGTTTGTGCTCAAAACGATGAAAAAAGCTATTGTCAACTATATTAGAACAAAAAACCCAGAGAGATCTACGGGGACTGCACTGGTACAACAGACGGAGGATATCCGAGGTGCTCTAGACAACCAAGAAGCCATAATATGCGCATTTTTGGATATAGAAGGAGATTTTGACAATACTCCTCATGAGGCTGTCAAAAGAGCTTTAAATAAAAGAGGTGTAGACAGCACAACATCCAAATTGATGTCGGAACTGCCCACCATTAGAATAGCAGAGATGAAAACGAGACAATGTCTCCATCTGTACAATCAGAGGATGTCTACAGGGAGGAGTAGCATCCCCATTAATGTGGAGCCTGACGGTTGACGAACTCCTGTGTGGTTTGACTGACCTCGGAATATCCTGCCGATGATATTGTCATAACAGCCAGGGGAAAATTCGAAAATACCCTTTGTGACATCGTACAAAAGGGTCTGAACTATACAAATAGTTGGTGTAAGCAAGTCGGTCTTTACATCAACCCCACCAAAACCATCTTAATAGCCTTAACTAAGAAAGGAAAACTCAACCTCAAAACCATTAAACTTGATGGGAGCGAGGTTGAATGGAGACAAGAAGTCAAGTATCTAGGTTTGACTCTGGACAGTACACTCCTGTGGAACAAACACGCAAAGGAGATTATATACAAAGCAAAATGGCTTTAATGGTGTGCAGGAATCTGACAGGGATAAATTGGGGTTGTTACCCAAGAATCCTGAGCTGGATATCATAGTGAGACCAATTAGTACTTATGGAGCCATTGCGTGGAGTAGTAGAACTAGCTTATTGGCGACGAGAGAAAACCTCTCCAAAATTCAAAGACTAGCCTGTATGTGTATTACAGGAGCAATGAGAACAATATGCCCAACGGCAGCCATGAAAGTGATTTTCAACCTCACACCACTACATAATATGGTGTGGGAAGTGTTTCAGAAAGAACAAAATACATACTAAGTAGAGAGGTAATAAAAAAAACCACCTCCTCACTTCTTAGAAATCCGAAAACCTGGGACATGCCACAAGATGGTATGATGAAAAGGTATAACTTTTCAAAGAAATTCGTTACGGAATTAAGCAAAAAGAAGGAATGGATTCCAAATACCATTACCAGACTAGGAAAGAATGCCATTCAATGGTACACAGACGGCTCAAAAGCAATAGAAGGAACTGGGATAGGAGTGTACAGGCCAGGAACCAAACACTCTGAAAGCTTGGGAGAACTCCCAAGTATCTTTCAAGCGGAAATTCACGCCATAAGAAAGTGTGTCCAGTTCAATATTGATAAAAGTATATAGAAGGCAAAGGATTATCATAAAGTCGGATAGTTAAGCAGCCAGTAAAGCACTGAGCTCTTGTGTTATCAGTTCCAAAATGGAGTGGGAATGCCTAGGCAAACTCAATGAACTAGGCGAGAACAATATAGTCACCTTACTGTGGATTCCAGGACATCCTGGAATAGAAGGAAATGAAATAGCAGATGAACTAGCAAAGAGGAGGACTGAAACACACTTTTGGGGGACTGAAACACACTTTTGGGGGCCGGAAACCTTTTGCGGTATCAGCTCCAATGTAATATTAGAAGAAATAGGCAAAGCTGAAAAAAGAGAAGATCTGACCATTGGAATCTGC
Source organism: Lochmaea crataegi (assembly GCA_947563755.1). NCBI lineage: Eukaryota > Metazoa > Arthropoda > Insecta > Coleoptera > Chrysomelidae > Lochmaea > Lochmaea crataegi. Next base: position 116,195,624 of record OX387422.1, read on the forward strand.
TGAGATCAAATGGATGCATAAGTCAAAGTAAAACTGCACTAAGACTTCTAACAGGGATCCTAACGGGACATTGTCGCCTGAATGGGCACCTGAAAAAGCTGAAAATAGTGGAGGAAGAAGAATGTAGATTCTGTGGCATGGTAGAAGAAACCTCCATCCACATACTTGCGAATTGCACAGCAATTCAGAATCCTAGGGCACTACACCTAGGAGATTACTGGATAGAAGAGGGACATTTACCTAAGTTAAAGCCTGCAGATATCCTAAAATTCCTCCGGGAAATAGGACTAAAGGAGCTACTAGCCTCTGTGACTTTCCTCAGGAACTAAGTAGAAGTAAGGGGGCACAATAGATCTTTTAGGTCTCAGTGAATGTCACCCTAATTTACATACATACCAAACTTAAAAAGAAAAAAAAACGATTACAAGTTTTGTAATAGTTGTAATTCTTGGAAGCCTATTATTTCATCCTTTGATAAATCATAAAATAAATGAGTTCTCAATTACATCTCATCGAGGCAAATAATGCAATCTTTTTCTTTATCACTCAATAGTCGAAACCTAAGATCAATAAGACGAAAAATAAATTCGTTAAAGCCTGGGTTTACTGCCCAACGACTGGTAAAACGGTTAAGCGTGCTTTTGGAAGGTAACCGGTACAAAGTAGAAAATTTTTTGTATGCTTAAGGTACTAAAAAGTAGACGCTTAAAGCAAACTTCTTAAAATCATCTGTGTTCCTACAACCTTTAGGTGATTTGTTTATTAAACTACACTGCTTTTAATAAGAAAATTACTAATATCATTTGCTAAACAATATTGTAGACTTTACCTAGTTTCATCCTTGGGAAATCTAAAGAAAGATATTTGTGCTACAACTCTACTCCTACAACCGTCCACACAACACATTCGTGACATTTGCTTTTTCATAAATATCCCATAATAATTATTGAATAATTCACTGCAAAAAGACTCCAGTCTGTATACTACACTACTAACTCCACTCGTACCTGCAAACTACAAAAGACACACGGTATCTGTCTATCGCTTGATTGGGAGCTTCAGGGTACCGAAAAAGAGTGGCGTAGGAGACCGAGTGAGATAGACATTGCGCTGGGAGGAGCTTAGAGCGAACCTACTATTCTTGTCTATGTACGGTGCCCTAGCGTATGGGAGGAAGGTAGACAGCACGGCCGGACGGGCAAGTCTATCTGTCACTAAAGCACATAATTATGTATGGCGATTTCCCTCGAAACCGATTTAACTACCGATTTTTTTTATAACTGTCTTAGTGCCGATATTCTTTTAATTTTCAGACAAAGAGATCCCGGACGCCGTTCCGCCTCAAATCGAGCCCTGGGTAAATCTAATTAGAAATTATATATTTGACAGTGGTCAATCTTAATAGAAATTATGCATGTGACAGATTATCCGCATGCGTGTGGAAAGTTACTTTCCGCTCCTGTGTGGAAAGAATTTCGCACGCTTGTTCGTATAAGCCACTTTTCGTGGGACTGTACAGTGCGATATACGTTACTTTCCTATGTGGTCGTAGGAAAATTACTGTTCGCCCTGGAAACTTTCTATTGTATAACTTACCTCGATCGGCATCGATAATAATACTTCTATTCTTTGTTGAATGGCTATTCATTAAGGAAACAAATTAGCGCTTGCTCTAACATTGATTGACATTGATAATAATAATTTTATTTAGTTTAGAATTACCGTAATTGTCAATTACTCTTTGTCTAGTCAAAAAATATTAAAATAGGGTGTTCCATTGAAAACAACCTTTAGCCTTCAATCAGATGCAGCGCATAAAATACTAACAAAAAAAATTCAGTTTTTTATATAAGATGTCACTTTTCAGGAACAAGGTAATTATGAAGACGAAGATTGTCAAGATGTAGAAGACGACGAAGAAGAGGGAGGCAATGAAGTGGAAGTAATCGACGATTCTAGTGAAGTACCCAACCAGAGCGAAAGATCTGAACAGAATATTGAAGAAGAAGAAAATCCCGAACAACCTCAATCCGAGGCTATCAGTAGCGGCACTGACGGTGCGTACATATTTTTAAATTTCAAATCAAATTCTAAATTCGTAATTTAATATATAGGGTGTTTTCAAATATTGTTTGGAGAGATTCGCCATTTAATTATATGGTAAAAAGTTCTTAAAAACATGTGTGATAAGTTTTATCATTTAGTTTAGTACATTTCAGAGCAGATATTCAAAATGTCCACCTCTAGCTAAAATACAAGCATCCCCTAGACTGCTAGATTGCCTAAAACCCTGGAAAAAGCCAGAAGTGTTGCCTATTCCCATTTTTTTTCAATAAATTTTGATATTTAATGCTACAGCGAACCAATTCTGCCGTGACTATTTCAAATTTAAATGATATGTAAGTGATTTTGTTAATCAGGCTCAAACACAAGCAACTATAATGCTACAATATCTCAAGTCTCCACATCTGTTTCAATGACAGTTCCATCTTTTTCCCGCACAAGACCCATAGCTCCATTACCATCTAGACAAAATCATTTACTTCTACAACATGGTATCGACGAAGTAGGAGATGATGGTATCGTTCCATCCACGCCAACTCTATATGTTCCTCGACGTTCGGATGGTTTTGGCGAAGCAGTTAGTTCACCGCACGTTCCTACCAGTGGAAGGTTTACTTTTAACGATCAAACCGCTTCTAATGCTGGACCGAATAACATCGAGACCTTACCTGAACAGACCCTTATGGAATCCAACATCTTGGAAGAAAATAGTATGAAAAACATTTGTGGATCTTAATTTTTTAATAATGCATTTTATTGTTTCAGGTACGGGTAGAAGCGTTCCCACTACGCCGTTGCAGTCTTCCCCACAGGAAGGTATTCCCGGAAATGAAGAACAGAATACAACACAAATGGCTGAATCAGACGGTGAGCTTATTACTCTAGCATTAAAATAATTCGTCGCGCGCTTTCAACTTTGACGGTCTGTTTTTCAATAACGAATATTTTTTCATATTCACACTTTTTTTTAAGCTCTAATGTACGTAATAATATACTATTGCAAAAGTCATTGGACATGAGGTATATTGCATTTTACAACGTGGGTTGTTCTAAATAATCATTCCAACGGTTGCAGAATTGTATATTTCTGAAAAATAATAACGACACATAACTTCTCACAGCGAAATCTAAACAAAAAAATAGCCTTTGCAATGTTTTGGTCGCAACATAAATCAAGACGAGTACAATGCACGGTAGCGTATCATTTCGGAAGGGTTCACTTAAACTATTTTTTGAAAAACGTTTTTATAGACTAAATGAGGTACGTTATTAATTTTTCGTGTAAATTATATCAAAAATCGTAGGTAACTCTTAGATAGGTGAACTACCTACGAAGGCTTTTGAAGTTAAAACAAGTTTTGCAATTCAGATTATAAACATGTTAATATAATATTGAAAGGTTTTTTATTTTGTTCTTACAAAACTAAGGAATAAATGAAAGTTCATTAAATTGATACACAATAAAATGGAAGAATTAAAACAATAATCATGATAAATATTTATTGTTCTCGACAATTATTTACAATTATATAACAAGGATTACAACATAAAGTAACTAACACCCAAAATCTAACTGTTTGACAGTTTAATAAATCACTTTATCAGCAGTTTTTAATTTATTGAATTCGTATTTTGTAGTGAAGTCGAATGTCTATATATTTCCCCAAAATATGGAATCCCTCGTCTTATACCTATACCTCGCTTATGTTAATATAACCTTACTTATGAAATGACCGATTATCTTTCTTATTCCATGTATTTTTACAAATTACACATTTTCTCACCATCCTAAATGTCTTCTGAGCACTAAAATAAACAAATTACAATACAAACCCAAATAAAAGCACAATTATAATTAAAATCAAATTGACAGATCTCAAAAAGTAGTTCGAGGTTGTCAAGCTGAAAATTTATAAACTATCTTACTATTTGATATTAATAACAAATGAAAAATCCTAACCGAAAAAATAACGAGCTGGACTGTAGGCTGGTCATACCTGTTTTTAATGCTTTTCAATTTTTTTCTTACTTTTTTTAACGTAAAATACTGCTAAAATCTTTTTATTATTCGGTTATTTAACGTCGGTCGATTTCTGTAACTGAGGCTAATCACCGACGCCGGGAGCACTCTATCCCTAACCGGAAATTTTGCCGAATCCACTAGTGTTCCAACCAGTGGTATGGATCTTTATCGAGCCCAACATCCATGAACTCGGGATCTCGGTTTTATGTCTCATCCGAAAGACGGCATATCTCCATTATACCTCGTGCTCATTGGTATAATGCCTGCGAGCTATGATATGCTACTCACCCTAGTAGTCTTAAGTGCAGCCTAGCAGTATAAAGTGTTTCGCTGCAGGCTGTACAGGCTCTACAACGGTGTTTCCCCAGCTTGGCTGTAGTTATCGCACCAGAGGCGTTCCACTACAGAGCTGCAAAATTTTTAAATATGATCAAAATTACGATTATTGTTATACGAGATTTGGCATCATGGCACCGAATACCTAAGTTTTTATAAATTCCTAGACCAAGTCCACGATGAAATAAAACAATTTAATTTGTTTAAATCTTCATTATAATGAAGATTTAAACAAAGTATGGATCTTCATCAAGTGAAAGCCTCATCTATTCAATTCAAGACCTAATCCAAACTAAAGTTATAGGTTTTAAATAAAACAAAGATAAAAATATTTTTTAAATAAACAAAAACATAAACAAAATAACAAAGTTGATTTTGGAAGATAATGTCATCAGATAGTTTTTAATTTGGCCCGCAAGATTTCTTGTCTAGATTTTTAATAAAATAAGTTAAAAACCCTGGATTCGAGTGCTTTTGATAATTTTATGGTTTTTTGTTTTTATTTTAAATAAAATAGCATATTATTTCAGTAACATTTAATTTTAATTGTAGCTGAAATTCCTACAATAAATGTTAGCGGAGAAGTTGATAATAATGAAAAAGCAGGCGAGGGTAGTTCAGCTGATATGGGTCCTCCAGCGGAAGGTGCAGCTCAACTTGAACAAAACGAAGCAATGTTGGAGGGAGACGATGGTGTAAGTTTGTCGTAACACGTTGCTTACTTTTATTTGTAGATTTTAGTTGATTGATTTCCTTTTGTATTTATCTTACTGTTAAAATTAAGTTCCCACCAATTTTAGAGATCAATTTGTATTATTAAAATTGAGATTAATATTGAATATTATAGAAAAGTTAGGAATTTTTATTTTAATTCTATCGCCTATTTAATTTTTTTTTAGTATTCTTTTCAATATCCTGGATTTTTCAAATTATTAATTGCTTTAAACTTGAACAGAAACTGAATATTTTCCAAAAAAAATTGTTACGTTTCCTCTGTTACGCTTTTTTTTAAGCGCTTCTAATTGAAACTGAATATCTGCTTTTTTCAGTTCTAAACTTTCAGGCTCTACCCACTGCAGACCAAGCAATATTTCTTGAAATAAATATACTATTATGTTCTATTGTGTTATTATCCAACATTGGTGGGAACTGAAACAATGAAAGCAATTTTATTTCAATGTGTGACGATTTTAACGAATTAAAGATTTATAAAATAATCCATCAGAGGCCGCAATATGTTTTGATTTTCCATTTGACAGCAACGTTAACGTACCAAATAAGAATTATTACCTTTTGTCATTGGCGCGATTTTTGAAAACCCCAAAAATGTAAGAATTTCAATTGAGTACGTTTAACGTTTGCTGTCAAATGGAAAATCAAAATATATGTACCCCCCACTAGTGCGGCCTCTAGTGGATTATTTTCAAATCTTTTAGAGGAAACGGGCTAATTATATTTACGTCAAATCAGGAAACACTACTATATTTGTTCTAAATTATAACTTCTACATCATATTTGGAAAATTATTAACAAACGAAGTATCACCGCAAAATGTATGCAACTAATGTTTTTAACATCTACTAAGATAACAAAATCTAAACTCACTTCGGCATACATAATAATTGTTTTTTTTTTTCACCTTTTTATCAATTTTTAACCCTCGCTTATCAACCATTTGTATCAATTGGATTTGTATGCCATGTTGTTTTTGAATGAAAAGTAGTTCCCAAGGAATGCATCCAAGTGCAGGGCATCCCTAGTTTCATGAAAATTCCAATATTTTCAATATCCACTGTAGCGTCGATCATCAAGTTTTGGTCTTGGAAAAATAGCCTTATTCTACTTGTTTTTCACATGAAACTCGATTGTGAAAACGGCTTCCATTCGAAATAATGAAGACTACATGTGACATGGGCTACCTGTCTATATCTCAAGATCCATTGGCTTTGATGATTGGAATGGTAGTGACTTCTGTTTTTGACAAGATACATCAGAAAACGTTATTACAATGAACCAGAAATACACCAATGAACACACAGAAAAGCATATAACTGCAATCAGAGCTGCCAGAAAAAAGTATCTTATGCCCGGTTGCACCGTATGGATTTTAAGCACGCCTTTCGTAAGTCGTGCTCAACTTTAAGAAGCACTTGAATGTCTCGCTTGTTGCACCGCTGCAGCTTAAGCATTCCCTAGTAAGAACCACTTAACGCATTGCGTACATGGCAACACTGAGAAAATCTAGTAACCTATTAGTGACTTTTCATATTTGGCTTTGTATCGAGTGACAGTTAGCTTTCGCCCGCGTAAAATATGAACGGTTAACCTATAAATACAAAGAAAGCAACAAACTTCAGAAATCGGGAATGGTTATCAAATGCCCAGCATAGGCATAAAACCGAAGTGCTGCTAGCAGCTGATTCTTGGGAGACACGCTGTTGTTTCTCTAATAGCTAATAGTTGATCATTTGGTCTTGTAGGTTTCCTCTAATGCCCGATTGCACCGTTTACTTTAAGACAGTTTTAAAATAAAGTAATCTTAAAAATACCAGTTTGCGTTGCACCGCTCTCTTAAGTATTCCTTAAACTATTTAAGGAGGACTTGATATTAAGTTCCCGATCGGGTCGACTTAAGTTCGACTTAGTTTGAAATCGCGGTTGACAGCTGATTTTACCTGAAAAACTTTTCTTTATCAATGACATTTTCGAAGTTGATTTTGATATCCTCGAGATAATAGACTTCTGAGATGCTTTACACTCGATCTGATCATTTCCACGACAAAAGGAATTTGCATCTTATCAAAAATTTTGAGTGACAAAGCAATGCTGTTAACGGGTTTTAGTATTGATAGAGGAAGCTCTGAAATTTCGAAATTATTTTTTAATAAAATATTACTTGATAAGCAGCTTGTCTCCCATGAATCAGTTCCTAGCAGCACTTCGGTTTTATGTCTGCACTGGGCATTTGATAACCATGGTCTGACGTTTTTTTTGTACTTATAGGTTAATCGTTCATATTTGACGCGGGCGAAAGCTAACTGTCACTCGATACAAAGCCAAATTTGAAAAGTCACTAATAAGTTATTAGATTTTCTCATTGTTGCCATGTACACAATGCGTTAAGTGGTTTTTTACTAATGTTTAAGCTGCAGCGGTGCAACAAACGAGATAGTCAAGTACTTCTTAAAGTTAAGCACAACTTACGAAAGACATACTTGAATTCTAAACGGTGCAAACGGGCAATAGATACCGAAAAATATCTTAGGTACCAAGAAGTATCTTAGATACCAAAAATAATAATAGAGTCTAACAAGCTAAAGAGAGATACAGCCATATGCTCGCCGCTGCGCGAAAGTTTGACCTCGAGTCGCAATTCTTATCAACGAGACACCACCGATACGAGCTTTAGAATAGAGTTGAGCGAAACGGACGCGGTCAATACCATTTTGCAGCCGGATGCGGTACCAATTTCTGTACCTTTCCTTGACTTGGTAAGCTTTACATACGAATAATCTACAAAGTAACTATAAAAGTATAGTATCTAAAAAAATAACTGGAGATAAACATTCAAATTCTTTTTTTTTTAAGAGTAACTAGATACCCAAAGTAACTTAGATACTTTTTCAAAAAGTAACTTATCTAGTATCTAGATACTTTTCCAAAGTGTCTTTGACAGCTCTGACTGTAATAAGACAACACAGCCACACGCGCACAAGATATGCGTCTCGAACACTACGCGACGCTTGTTTTATTTATCATATTCGTGGCCTACTCTGTGCTGCTTGGTAATATATGTTCACCTTACGAATTACAGTGACGTGCGCTAGTTAAAAGAAAAGGAGTAGTCGACTAAATGCAAAGTATTTTTATAAGATACCATGTACCATGAAGTGAACTTTAGTATGCAATGCTAACTACATTTATAGTTCTTGAAACGATTTATAAATATTTTCTGCCAGTAACAATACTTGCTGTTAGTTTCAAGACACGAAATTCAAATCTTATATATGCTAAAGATAAGGCGGAGTGTGATCTTTGCAGCTCTTAACGGTGGGATCGCAACGTTTTACTTTAGCCAAACAACTGATTGAAAAACGTGGGGGAAACTATTTTATATATTAATTTTCTTTTTAAAGGTAAGTTCTGAAGGAGAGAAACCTCATGTAGCCGAAGAAGGCGAAGAAGAAGGACGCGAAGCCGAAGCTTCACCTAGTACAAACTCTAGAGGGTTAGTAAGAGGAAACAATTCGGCTCGTAGATCAATGAGGTCGTCGATGCCGAGAGGTAATCAACAATCCAGAGGAAATCCTATTCCTATCGTTTGGGGTGAACGATCTCCACAAAGGCATCAAGGTTGGTACTTCTTTTATCTTATTAAAAATAGTGTAAACAATAATCACCAACACTAAACATTATTATTATTAGTTGTTGGCTACTTGACTGTCGCGATAGTCTGCCTTCAAAAGTTTGTATTTAAATTGAATTGTACATATATTTATATTCAGCTTTGTGTTATTATAATTTTTAAAACGCAATTGTTTAATTTTTGGGATTGTAATCGCTAGAGGGAATATGAGAGCTCATTACCAAGTTTGGATCGGTTTTTTATACTTGTTTTTCCTTCGTAAAAACTGTAGGTCGTTAAACTGATCCTTTTCTTTATTTCTAGTAGGTATCGCTGGAGATATTGGTCGCGTTCATCCCAACAAAGTCGATCAAGTAGCGATTTTTAGAGTGATCTATCGTTTATTAATTCTACTAAACGTGCTAATCTTAGTGCTAATATAACACCATAACCTAAAGGCGGATTCATACAACGTTCATTATCATTACATTTTCTTTATAAAAAGTTGATAACTATAGTTTCCTATATGATGTTCATGCAACCACATTATTGAATTCCAATTACACTATTGCATTAAGAAGTTGGTCTACTTTCAACTATAAATTATAATTACATTATATTTTTAGTGAAAACCATGAAATGGCATACTTCTATTTCGAGCAACCACTGATAGTTTCAAAAGTATTGAAGCTGATAATATTCCAACACGTTTTTGCCGTGAAAACCGCATAATTTCCAAATAATTGCAAATAACCGACTTTCCATTACAACAACAAACGATTCAAATATGACATTTATCAATTGCCAGTCTTGTCACTCTTGTTAGTTCATGCGCATTTGCAAATTCATAATAAACTCGTTTCATGAAATTTAAGTGTAATTATAATATAATGAAATAGTATATTATGCAACGATCGTATAATGATGGTTATTAATACACTCGCATTAACCATACGAAACTCGCCTTCGGCTCGTTTCGTATCCCGGTTAATGCTTGTGTATTAATAACCATTACATGAGAGTTGCATACACTATTTTTTCTACGAACAAGAAATTTTATTTGAATTCAAGCTTTTTTTATACTTCTCTTGCTACCCTCCAATCCATAAATTAACCATAAAATGTATATATAGTAAATTTTATACCCATTTAGAATAAGACCATCCTTATTTATTATTAATAAATCGGTTGAAACAAAAAATTACCAACAAAAATGAACGTCGTAACTAATTTATTAGATGTCACGTTTTTGAAGTTACGTCAAATTTTGATTTCATGTTAATGTCAGATGGTTCAAGAAGCCGCATACGTTAAGTTACTAAAACGGCTGGTACCTCTAAATAGGTATTAATTTTACTATACCTTTTTTGATTTTGCAGGTAATAAACTATTGGATACAATTTTCGCCTTTTTCAGCGATTTCAGGTGGTGTGTATGAAAACTCTTCGTCGCTCGACATTTCTTTTAAAAAGTGGAAGGTGTTAGATGTATCCTGTATGTCAAATGTAATTACTGTATGTAAGATGAACACTGACATTTTGACATGAAAATTGACAGCACTAAATAAAGATGGTTTTGATGACTACATGTATCAATGGTAACCTAAATAATCCTGGTTAATCCTAATAATTGAAAGGCATCCAATAATTGCAACCTACATAAAAGAAAGCAACATTTAAATAACACAGAAGGTATCTACCTTTTTGACTAACGCAGAAGATTGAAACTGTCATAAAACACGAATCTCTTAGAAACTGTCAAACATTCAACAGAAAATATTGGGTCTGCCTACTTGTTTATTTAAAAATCTAGATTTCTATTGGTCAATTTTTCAGTTTCATAATGAAAACCAGTGTTATAATGAGTATCATTATGAAACTGAAAATTGGCATTTAATTAACAACTTATAGTATAGGAGTAGAAAAATGTAATTATAATGAACGTTGCATGAATCCGCCTTAATTTTATTTCATATGTCTTCAAAAATTATTTATTCATTCTCGTTTTAGTTTTATAGTGTTCATTAATATGTCATTTTATATGTTTATTAACATGATATTTGTCATAATTGACAGTTAATGCATCATTGATCGGTAGCATAGCGTATTTCAATTCTGATGGGAAAAATGGAAACTGCTACCAAATCGCTCACATCAATCAGTCGACAAAACACGCGTTCAGCAGAAAATTATCGCTCCGATAGCGCTACGTTGGGATCAACGCGACCATTGTTACAATTTTTGTTGAAATTTCGTTAGTGCATGATTCTAAAAATATATATTTGTTGCAGATAGAAGTAGAGGGTCATCGTCTGGTAATTTCCAATCGAGAGCGGTAGCTAGAAGAGCGAGGGGTCGTAATCAACGACCATTTGGTGGACATTATCCAATGTAATTTACCATTCCATGGATATAATTTGTTGTTAATATTTAGTTTAGGTGCGTTTTTTTATATTTAAGTTGTGTTAGGTTACAGTTTTGATGTTTTGACTGAATTCATACAATTGAAAAGATTTAGGCATTTATAATAAATGTTCTATCTCATAGTAATTGTTTATGTACAATATTTCATCAAGTATTTACTAAAACTTGGTGTAGTACATAAATATATAAAAACGTGGAATCTATTGATGTTCAGAATTCAATTTAAAACTGTTCCAGTGAAATTAAATAAAATATATAAATTATTTGGAGTTTTATTATTCTCTTTAATGCACTTCTTTGAAAGCACTTTGAGAACGAACGACATTTATTGGGTGGGGCTCATGCAGAAAATAATTCAATAAAATAATTTAAAAAACGAACATTTCATTATTTATGTTTAGCTGCTAGTGTATGCTTTGTAGCTCCTCCAGCATAAATGAGGAATTGAATTAGACTACAACTAATTAGTGACTAATTGACATGTATCACTGCGACCTTTTCAGATCTATTGTGGTCCTCTAAATCTATATTACATTCTCCAGCCCGACTCTTTTTATGTAGTACAAGAAACCGCTCATTCGCACTGGCATCAGATGAGCTCTGCAGTTTCCGACTCTAGGTTACAGAATCTGGACACGGCTTCGTGTGTAAGCTCATATATTGCCGGGTTGTCTTATGGTTAGGGTTGAGGATTGGAAGTGGCTAATGAGACAACGATCGGGAATTAGATAATGATTTGCGATATTATAAATTTAAAAGTCGAAACAGGTCGATAGACATGCTACAGCTTAATAGGTCTACCGTAAATGTTGTCCTCTAATGAACTGTTTCGCATGTCTCTGTCCTGAAATGTAACAGCATTTCAGAAATTTCTGTACCATCTACTTTCTTGTGGCCACGTTTGTTGCAGTTGGCTGCGGTTGGTGGCAAAATTTAGCCCGTATCTTGTCGGCGAAAAAGCGATTTGTGGTTTGAGAGGGAATAACGACTGTTGACATATTCAGCCCTATTCCTTAACTGAAGTAGAGATGAATGCGTCGAATCGAAATCTTGACAAATTGGAATCTTCGATATCTATCGCGTCACTTCGTATGTGAAATCGCCATTCTCCAACCCAGGTAGACTTGAAGGTGAGTCGAAATGTGCGATTTTTATTTGACGCGCGTGAATACTTCTGACAAACGTCGCATCATCGGTGCGAATGTAGCTCTTAATAGGGCAAGTCCACGTGACGTCATGTGGCAGTCGCCATTATGAATCTGATGATTAACAAGCGTTCTTTGCACAACACGTGGTTCTTAATAGTTATTTTGATCGAGTTTGAGTTCATTTAATTTTAATTTTGGTGCTTTCTTCGACATTGTTTTAATTGCTCAGGTATTTTAAAAGCTACATTTGACTGTTTATAATAAAAAGTCAATAGGCTCCACATTAATGGGGAAGCTACTCCTTCTTGTGGACATCCTCCGGTTGAACAGATGGAGACAATGTCTTTGCTCGTCCTCGTCTCTGCTACTCTAGTGGTGAGCATTTGGATGTTGTGCTGTCTACACCTCCTCTATTTAATGCTCTTTTGACAGCCTCGTGAGGAGTATTGTCAAAAGCTCCTTCTATATCCAAAAAGGCGCATACTACGGCTTCTTGGTTGTCTAGAGCACCTCGGATATCCTCCGTCAGTTGTACCAGTGCAGTCTCCGTAGATCTGCATCACTGTTGCACGGCGCTTCGAAATCGTTCCATTTTATTAATGTGCATAAAGCGCTATAGTTATTCGGAACGGTTGTATGCGCATTCTGTCACAGGGTTCATAGATAATCTATAGGGTTGTCTCTGATTCTGTGCGATATAATTTAAAAATGGACACCATGCAAAATATCAGAAAGCGAATTTCAGCAATTGCAATGTTTTTGTTGAAGTTTTTGATGAAAAATGATGAAAGTGACTGTAGTTCTGAATCTAGTGAAGACGAAGATGACAGCGAAAATGAAAATATATCTTTAAATGATATGCAGACGTTGTTCGCATTATCAATAGTAGATCAAGTAATGGCGAACAAATTGTAGTTGAAAAAATTACAGATTATGTGGATCGTGCGATTCCTAATTACGCATGAGACGCATAGATTGCATAAACGTATCAAACGCATCAACTGCCTCATGTCGAGAGTAGAAGCAGTCAATGCGATGAGAGGAGCGTAAAAATTCAGAAGTACAATATTGCAAAAGTCTAACCGCTATCAATGCGCGCATTGATTAAATCGGAACAACTTTCTATGCAGACAACGCGCTTTATGCGTAAATCGGAATGCACTCTTGTGTGGTGGTATTAGTGTCAACTCTTCAGTTGCTGAAATGAAATATTTCCTATCAAATTTCATATCCGAGAGAATATCCCAAATGTGTGTAATGCTCGGCCGTTGCCCCTAAGCGAGAAGAGTTTTAACCTTTGTTGTGATTGTCTCTTTTTAACATGTCTAGCTCACAAGAAGAACAGAAGAATCGGGAAAAAAACAGAAGTCACCAAAAGAGGAACATGAAAATTATAAGCTTTGCTTTAAAATAAATCAAAGCGAAAACCAGCGCTGGCCAAATACTGTTTAGGTGGAGGCCAAAATAGAGAAGAAGAAGACATGACCTATAACCAACTGACGTTATCTATGAGATATGAAAGTCATAGATAACATAAGATTGGGAAACTAGATAATCCATATTGCGAATGTGGTCAATTGGGGAGTATTCAACACACTTTTCTAAACTGTCCTATCAATAAAACTATTAATTTTGACTTGTATCTGGAATTAATTAAAGTAGGTTATAGTAGTCCTATTTCTATATTAAATATTTTATCTAAACCCGAATATAACACAATTCAATTATTAATTAAGTTCATTAACCTTTTTGAAATCAGATTGTAATTGCTAAAAATATAAATCTAACCAATTAGAAAGAAAAGTAACTATATATGTTAATAAATAAATATCCCTAATATAAGTCCTATTGCTAATCCAGTTCTTGTGTGAATGTTTAACCTATGTGGTGTTGTTAAAATCTAACATGTCCTACCTGTGAAGATACAAATTTTATTAAATAAGAAAGTTAACGGTAAACATAAGTATAAAGTGATGTTATAGAAAAGAAATTAAAAATCTATGAAGCTGGTCGCAATACCGTAAGGTGGAGACCAAAAAAAATGATAAGAAGAAGAAGAAGAAGTCTTAGATAACCTTATATACTGAAAATGAAAGTATAACCTTACAAAAAGAAAAGCAAATGAGCCAAATTTACTGTTTACTGATTTCGAAAAGATTCTATCAAAAAAGTCTTTGATTGCAGAAATCTGCACCCTGCGTTCGCCCCAATGACGTATTAAACATTTGATTCGCCCCTCAGCCTTCTATGTGTTAATTTCGTGCTGTCAATTCTTCGACTATTTCTTTCAAACAGAAATTCTTAGATATATAGGAATAATAATGAATCACTCGTTAGTTTTTTTTAAAATTTTTCATTTATGTTAGTTCAGTTATAAATTTTTCGCTGCCTAATTGTCACTTTGAACTGCCTATATTTGTTTGATCTTGAAAATGGAAGAATTCTTTGTTTTTGCTGGTGTTTTAAGTGAAGAGGAATGGCAATCAGTTCCCGAGGAAGTGGGTAAAAAAATTATAAAATCGGTTAATGAAAATGTTGATAGCCTAATAAAAAACAAAGGTTTATTGGAAACCAAATGTTACAATTTAGGTAAGTATGAAGTGATTTTTTATATTTTCAACAGTTAGTGTAATGACAATGACAAGAGGGGAAAGTTGAGTTTTTGATACCTTTACTCAATCATACCCTAATCTCGACTACGATACATTTGAGCAAACTACATTCATATTATTTATTTGTAGTATAGTTGTGAGTAAAATTAATTTGCATCGTTTCACAATTTTTCGGTGAGTAAAGAAATCTATAAGTAGAAGCAGAGCCGGTTTCGGACTCATAATGTGAATTTGCAAAAAATGATTGCCAAATGTCAGAAAATATTACAAGAAGTATAATAGGTACCCATAATAGTAGAAAAATTAGTTAATCATCTGGTGAGCCTTCTTCCTCACTTGATGTGTCATCCAGCTCAATGACAAATGAATGAACAGGAAAACGTTGTCTATAGGTTTCTTCTACATCTTTTACATGCTTGACGCAGTTATACCACACATCGGGGGTCACTTCAGAACAAATATCTCTATCTGTTTGATGTTAGACCAAATTAACTCTATGGGATTAAACACACAATAGTAAGGGGGTAAACGAACCACTTCATGACCATGCTGCTTGGCAAATTCATCCACTACATATTTGGGTTTTAAATTGAGCTCTCGTAATAATTTTAGCAAATCTTTTTTTAAACATTGTGTTGGAATGCTGACTCCCATTTTTTGCAGAGAATCTGCAATTACTTGTTTCCTAGCCTTTGGTTTAGGAATTTCTTCAGTTTGCCTGGAATGGTAAGGAGCATTCTCCAGAACTATTACAGAACCTCCCGGGATGTTTGGAATTAACTGTTCCTCGAACCATTTCTCAAATAACGCAGTATTCATATCTTGATGGTAATCCACTGAACAACTTGAAATATTTTTGGCAGATAATAATAAACCGTTGTTAATGAAACCATGTTCATTACCCGCGTGGACAATAATAACTCGTTTTCCTCTATTCGAAGGGGCGTTTAATGAACACTTTGGAGTCCCATCATGCCAACCTTTTTTGATAATATCATGGGTATCATACCACGTTTCATCGAGATATATCATATTTTTATGTAATCGTCGACAATGCGTAATTGTTTCTAAATAAGAATGTCGAAGTTCTATTATTCTCGAGGATTCCATAATTTTTTGACGGCTATTTAATTTTCTAAACCGAAACCCACAAGAGTGCAAGATCTTTTTAACAGTTTTATCTGCTTTGTAAAGAAAACCAGGAATTTCCTTTAATTTTTCTTTAGTCATTTTGGATGTAGGAACGATATTACTGGCGTAAAACTCATAAAGATTTTCCATTATTGCGGGATCCACACACACTAGCGATTTCTGTACTGTCTTTTTCCGATGAGCAATAGTTGTTTTACCGATAATTGTAATAATGGATCTTTTTGAAACTTTCGTTAATTTGTGTATTCTTTCAGCAACTCCATGTTTTAACCCATTATTTTCTTGTTTCAGTTGCCTGTACCAAATTTCTTTTTGTCTATTGTCTCAAATCCCTTCTCTTCACTTTCAGTACCTTAAGTAAAAAATTTTAACAATATAATATTCTTGTTTTGTACATACAACAATCAATCAACTTACTATACTGCAGCTCACATCATTACTAGCAGATGGAACTATTTCAGGCTCTAAAATACAATATATCAACAATTAGAACCTAATTTTGTTGCATTTGTTGAATCCATTTTTTCAGTATAAATGGAGAGATATTTCCTGTAATAAAATACATACCTATACCAATATCTTCCTCTTCGAATGGTCGTCAAAAAGCCATAATTTTGATAATTACCAACAAAATAGTCTTAATCAATAATGATTTCTATTAATGATGTTTATTGTAATTTCTTACAAAGGGCTATCGACCATGGTCCTTCTGCCCATTGAGGATACATATTTTACAATATGTACATAAAACATGAGTAAAACATAAATACATGTTAATATTGTTAACTTAGTATTAAATAATATCAATATGTGAATGAAGTAATAAAGAATTCACTCTGCTAGTTCTTGCATTATTTCCCATAGTGTCTTCTCTGGAAATTTGCATCTTGAAATTCTGTTTTCTCTGATGATACAGTATTTGGACATAAGGAGCATACTATATTCGTTTTTTGCAAATTTTTCTGCCTTTTTTTTTGTATACGATCATTTAGGGGTGTGATTTTCGTTAGTTCGTATAACAGCTGATTTGGAGGATTATGTAGTGTATTCCTTGAATGACGGATTTTAGTGATTTTTCTAATTGAGGATGTTTCTGCGACCTGCATCATATGTCTGGTATAAACCCGTGTGTTCAGGAGAATGATGCTTGCATATTCTAACATAGGTCTGCGTATCAGTTGGTAAATTCTGCTGGCACTTTTGATGTTGATTCCTCGATTTTTGTATGATATGGAACGGAAATGACAGGAACGACTAATGGTACATTTCTTTATATTTGAGCAGTGAGCTTTGAATTTTAATTTGCTGTCAAGTAGTATGCCTAGGTACTTTACATTGGGTTGTGGATGAATCTGTTGATTTTGGAGGGTGATTGGAGGGGAAGAATTTTTCAGTTGGTGATGAAACAGGATTAGTTGTGATTTTGGAAGTACTCTCCATTTATTAAACCAGATCATTGTGTTAGTGGTAAATCTCTGAAGATTTTCTGCTGCTTGGTTTGTATTTAATCAATAAAATAGTTCTAATCATCTAAAATCTTAATCACAGCAACAGCTAACAGATATATAATTCTTATTCAGAAAACAATGTCTCGAAAATAACAATAATGGACTAAGTCTACCCTGAGCGTCCGTGTGGACTCGCAGTTGAAGTAAATTTTGCATAGGCCAATTGGAAGCTACATTGTTCGGTTGTGGGTAGGTCAAGACTCGAAATGATTTATGGCTTTTTTAGGGGGCTTTTTAATCCTCACAGAGACATGATATTTTAACCTGAAACGATGCAAATTAATTTTACTCACAAATATATTACTGTCTAACCAGTTACTGTTTTTTATTAATTTATAGTAACTGTTAATCTGTAAAGAAACTAAACCAATTATGATAATCGACATGACTAAAATTCTTGATTCATGTTCACTTTATTTAACATGAAAAACATAAAAAAACATTGTTGAATTGTGAAATTGGTAATTGAATTATTACAGTTTTTATTAAATGAAATGGGCACAATATCTTTTAGGTCTCAGTGAATGTCACCCCAGTATACATACATTATATATAAACGATGGCTTAGTCGATACTTACTAAATTATATTAAAAAAAACCAATTAGAAATTGCTTCTTCATAAGCAACGTCAATTAATACTGATTGGGAGTTTGGAAGGGTAATTGAAGATATGGTATTACAAGAATTCCACGATCCTAAAAATTAGGGCTTCGCACGAGAGCGAGATTTTTCTCGTCTTGTCTCGTTCTCGTCTCGAAAAAGCGAGACGAGACTAGGGCTTCACACGGGAGCGAGTTTTTTCTCGTCTCGTCTCGTTCTCGTCTCGTTCTCGTCTCGAAAAAGCGAGACGAGACGAGACATTTTTGAAAATATTATGGGCGATACCGAGACCACATACCAATTTTTTTTATGATTTTTTTATTAGAAAAATTAGAAACGGTCTACATAGAGAACAATAGATTTTACAATATATAAAATCTGGTGACCACCTGTGAAATATAATTGAATAGATGAGGCTTTTACTTGATGAATATCCATACTAAATGATGAAATAAAACAATTTAATTTGTTTAAATCTCCATTTTATTTAGAATAGTTAGGATAAAATGGAGATTTAAACAAATTAAATTGCTTTATTTCATCATCTGTAAAATATTTTATTGTATTTTAAAGTGGTGAGTCTTTCTTTTTTTCTATGAGGAATAAAATGATAAAACAGGTCGGTTTTACCAAAATTAAATCGACACGTCCTGGATCGCCTCAAATACAATAGGGTCGTAAAATTCAGCAGAATGGTTAAGGTTTCATTAATATGATAAGCCTTTAAATGAAATCTTTTAGAAGCTCTTGAGGTAAATAAAAAAAAAGTTCTGGTAATCGTCTTAACGAATAAATAGATATCAACCATTCTCCCTTATTAAACTTATTTACCTTGAAGATAGGTCGAGAGTGATTGTTGTGAATTAATTTCCAGATAAACTTGTTCAATAATTTTGTTAATATTCGTTGAATTCCGTATTTAGGCATTTTTGGTACTTTATTTCCATGTAAACATTTTGTAATACTTTGTCAATATTCTTAAAATTCCGTAAATTCCGATTATTTTCTACAGCAGGTATGATTATGACAAAATCACGTACATCATTGAAAGATGATGTGATGCAAGCGTTACTATGTTTAAATTCTTGGTCATGAAAAATTATTTATGGATTTTATTACCAATATTTAGAAGTAAGCGAGACGAGACGAGACATCCGGTAACTAGACGAAACCGAGACTTGAACGAGACGGGACAACCGGTAACGAGACGAGACCGAGACTTAACGAAACTTATTTTCTTCGGAATTGACGAGACCGAGACGAGATTTTTGATACTCTCGTGTGAAGCCCTACTAAAAATGTCGAATAACAAAGTTTGGTTACATTTCTAAGACCAAGTCCTCCTTGTTTTATCGGTGAAGTAGCTTGAATCCATGTGTTATTATCAGTTAAGTTTATATTGCAAATTTTTGAAATAGACTCTCGAAGGATGTTGTCATAATCTTGTAGGGCTACCCGTGAGTGTCAGAATGGTGTACATCTAAGTAGGTGAATCATCTTTGGTATCGAAAATGCTATTTTTAATAAATAAAAGACTATATGCGATGGTAAATGATACAAGCGTGTAGTGATATTTCGTAATTCAAACGTACGTTTCTCTAAAGCAGTTGAAATACCTTTGTCATATAAAGGACATCCTAACATAGTAATATTATCTTCTTGTAAAAGTTTTATACCAGGTGCTACGGAATTAAAATCTTCTAATATTCTGTTTCTTTCTTCTGTATCATCAGTTACTACTGCTACTTCACATTAAGAGAAATTAAGCTCCAAACCTAAGTCTTTTGACCTACATATAATGGATCTTAAATCTTGAAGTATAGTGTCTTGGTCTGAAATTAGCGTATACCATATACCAAATATTAAATTCAGAAAGTAGTGAATTAATCATGGATTGAATGCCAGGACAAAATAAAGGTGGTCCTAAAGGATCACCTTGTTGAACACTTCTTTGTGATAGAATAACTGTTGAACCATAGTAAAGATTAGAAGGTTCTTGATAACATTGATTTAAGAAGTTACAGAAATCTGGAATTTCTTCATCAACTTTCTGCAGGATAATGTCTCTGTCTAACACATTGAAAGCGTTTAAAAAGTCAATTTTCAAAAGTACTTTTGTGGATTGATGGTGTTGTAAATAACGTCGAGCAGAATGTTTAGCTGCTTCCATTCCTCCTTTAGTTCCAAAACCAAGCTGATAAGGTCTAAATTTTGATCCTAACTCAGTAGCTATTCGTCGACATACAATTTTAGATATTAATCTTCTTATCGTTGAACCTACAGCAATCGGTCGTATACCACCATCCTTCTTTTTCAAACCACATAAATGTGCACCATATAAAAGTGGGTATATTGCTGGAGTTCCTAATGCTGATAAAGATGCAATTAGATTGGATGCATTCTGGCCTAATGCATCAGTTGTTAAATCTTTCAGGTGTTGTGGTCGAATAGCATCTAATCCACCAGCGGTGTCTTGTGAAATTAACATATTTAAGGCACCACGTATATCTCCATCTGATAACTTGGTTTGAGCTTTCTTACAAATCTGAATGTCTGTTTCTTCAAATGTCTTGGATGTTTTTCTCTGCTTTCTTTTCTTGATCAAATTTTCAATAATGTGTTTATATATCTCATGTAAATCCATTTCTTTTACTTTTTTCCAAAAGATTAGATTCTCTTCGACAAATGTTGTCAGTGTTTTCTTTTTTTGAGATGTTCTTTGTTTGATTGGTGATTGTAAAACAACATAAGAAAAAAGGAATAATATGGAATAAGTCGTATCATTATTTTCTACAATACAGTCGTTAATTATATTGGTCAATTCTTCTGATACCAAGAAACGGGCTGCTTTTGGAATTCTTTTTAGTACCGGTACACAGGATTTTAAGTTGGATAAATAATGATCTGGGAGAGTCTTAATATTTCAAATATCTTTCTCTGAATTCTGGGAACAGTTATTAGTCAGGTGAACTCGGCTATTGTGTATTTTCAATCCTTATATATTTTTGAATGTTTTCTTACAGATAGTGCAATGTGCATCGGTCTTATTTGAAAATTCTGTAAATGTAGATTCATTTTTGATGTTCTTGTCATTTGTGTTATTGGAGATAGGATTTAGTTTGGATGTATTTGAAGGACCTGCCCCAATTTTTTAAATGGGAAGTGTAGGCTTGTGATATGTCTTTTGAAAGGTCTCTCCATTCTCTATTCAAAAATGTTATCGTTTTCAAGTCTATTGCAACAATTAAGATAGAATAAAATAATATCAAGTGGTTACCGAAATTCGCTATAATATACCTACTCAAAACTTATTACAATATATCCAAAACTTATTTCCCGTTTTGGTCTTGATAATAAGAAAGTAAGCAAACATCAAAGCAATGTGCTTTTTAGATGGTATCCATTAAAAATACTTGAAAGAGTTTCCGTGGCATCGTTAGTTGGTTTAAAACTCCTTGGCAAATTGTTTGGTTATTATACATAAGTTGTCATTTAAGGTGTCAGTATTATAATTTTAGTTCGAAATTCGTTAACTTTAATTCTGACAAATGATTGGTTACGGAGATAAAACCTTAACACAACAGGAAGTAACTCGCCTATTTCTTCAGAAATATCCTGATTTACCACCTATATCCCACGGAACAATTAGTAAAATAGAGAAGCAGTTTCGCGAGTTTGGTCATGTAAGACAGATAAAAAAACCAGCTGCCAAATTCAATGAGTGATGAAATCAAATTAGATATACGTCAAAAAATAACTCTTAACAGATATACCAACCCCGTTTACTTTAGAAGTGTAATTCAATGTCTGTCGGGGCATATAGCGCGAGAAGTAGTAGTTGCTTCTTAGTGAACGGTCTGTTCTTTGGAAATTTATTTTTCTAATTTTGTAAAGCGTTATAATAGTATTGAACTATTATTATTTGACGTCTATAGACCACGCTTTACTAATATGACAATTATTTACAGGTAACTGTATTTAAGTAAATAAATTAGATATGATGCTTGAGTTTGAGGAAAACCCACATACATCGAGCAGGCATCTACTACATTCAATGTCAGCCATGCATCGATAGTAAACATATTAAAATAAAGTGCATCCCTATAAAATGATATCTACTCAGAAGCTGATGGAAGACGATTTTGATAGAACTTATTTTTGTAAGCGAATGATGGACATGCTGGATAACAATATCATCCAATTAGGAGACGTTATATTTTCTGACGAGTGCACTTTTTCACTAAACGGTCATGCTATGCGGCAACATTGCCGCTACTGGTCAACGGAAAATCCTCACTGGATGAGAGAAGAACACACGCAATACCCTCAAAAGGTTAATGTTTGGGCAGGGATTGTTGGAAACTTGAGGGCAATTTGAATGGCGATCATTATTTGGCACTACTTCAAAATGATGTCATTTCAAGTTTGGCAAATGTATATCCTGATCCAGGAAACCCTCAAGTTCCAGTGAATACGATATGGTTTCAGCAGGATGGAACACCACCACATTACCAACGCAATGTCCGGCAGTACCTCGATGCAATATTTCCCAATCGGTGGATAGAGAGGCGAGGGTCGATAGAATGGCCAGCGCGATCACCTGATCATTAGATTTCTTTTTATGGGGATATGTGAAGAGCATTCTGTACAAAACTAAACCTTTTGATTTGAATGACTTAAAAGAACGAATAACGCTTGCGATTAGGTCGATCACGCCTGATATGTTGAATAATGTTAGAATACAGTTTTATTTAAGATTAGGATGTTGCCAAGACGTACGTTCGCGGTAAACATTTTGAACATCTGCTTCATTTACATTCATAGTTCTTTTTAGTGTTTTATATTTTATTACGTTTTGCATTAAATTTCAGTTTTTGATTGTATTGTAGCAAATTTCGGCAACCACATGATTTTATTTTATCCTATCTTAATTGTTGCAATAAACTTGAAAACGATAACATTTTTGAATAGAGAATGAAGAGACCTTTCAAACGATATATCTCAAGCCTATACTTCCCATTTAAAAAATTGGGGGTTGTACCTGTCATTCGAAGGGGGTCGCATTTTCACGTTGAAGAATGTCAATTTATAATTTAAATTTGACGTGTTTCGGGATTTTTTATAAATATGTACAGTATTTATTCCATTTGGCTTTTACCCACTGTATATATTCTTTTTTGTTTGTTTCATGTAATGGACACGTCAGAAAATGGAGAACCTAGAATCCGATCAGAAACCGAAACGCAATTGGAAGAGAAAGTACAAGAATTCGAAGCGCAAGTTAAAAAATTAACCAAACAAGTCGACCACTTGAAAGAAGAAGACGAAACATATCGTAAAGAAAAAACTGCAAACGAAAAAATATTGCTCGAACAGTTAGAAAACATGCGAGGTGAAGTTAAGGAAATTACGCGATTAAACAGCTCCCAAGTAATATCAAGGTACATTTTTAGTATTTTACTATTATACAATAAAATGTCGATGCTTTTCGTCAAAATGCGCCTGTTGTATGTATTTGAAATTCACTGAGATCTAAAAGATCCATTGTGCCCTATTTCTTCTACTTAGTTCCCTAGGAAAATCTGAGACTAGTAATTCCTTTAGACCCATTTCCTGAAGGAATTTAGATATTCGCAGACTTCAGTTTAGGTAACGGTATCTCTTCTTTCCAGCAGTTTCCTAGCCATTGCGCCCTCCTATGCAACCCTCAAGTATATAAATGGAGGTTTCATCTTCCATTCTAAAGAATCTACATTCTTCCGGCTCCGCTAGTTTGAGTTTTTTGAGGTGCCCATTTGGGAGGCAGTGTCCTGTTAGGACACCTGTCAAAACTCTTGGTGTAGTCTTGCTCTGGATCACTTCTCTTTATATATTTTTAAGACATTTAATCCAGTTTTTTCTTCACACTACGACTCCAGTTCTTTCATTACACTACGACCCCAGTTCTTCCTTTACACTACGACTCCAGTTCTTCCTTTACACTACGACCCCAGTTCGACAATTCTTCCTTTACACTACAACTTCCTTTATGCTACGACAATTCTTCCTTTACACTACGACGGAAGAATAATCCTTCCTAAACGCTACGAAAATTCTTCCTAAACACTACGACAATTCTTCCCTTTCACCAAGACCCCAGTTCTTTCTTTACACTGCAACTCCAAATCTTCCTTTGCACTACGACAATTCTTCCTTCACACTACGACAATTCTTCTTTTACACTACGACAATTCTTCCTTTACACTACGACAATTCTTCCTTTACACTACGACAATTCGTCCTTTTCACTACGACAATTCTTCCTTTACACTACGACAATTCTTCCTTTACACTACAATTCTTCCTTTACAGTACCACAATTCTTCCTTTACTCTACCACAATTCTTCCTAAACACTACGACAATTCTTTCTTTACACCAGGACCCCATCTCTTTCTTTATACTACAACTCCAGATCTTCCTTTACACTACGACAATTCTTCCTTTACACTACGACAATTATTCCGTTACACTACAACTCCAGATCTTCCTTTACACTACGACAATTATTCCTAAACACTACGACATTTCTTCCTTTACACTACGAGCCCAGATCTTCCTTTACGCTACGACAATTCTTCCTTTACACTACGACAATCCTTCCTTTACACTACGGCAATTCTTCCTTTACACTACGACAATTCTTCCTTTGCACTACGACAAATCTTTCTCTACACTTCGACAATTATTCCTAAACACTACGACAATTCTTCCTAAAAAACTACGACAATTCTTCCTAAAAAACTACGACAATTCTTCATTTACACTACGCCAGTTCTTCCTAAAAAACTACGTCAATTCTTTCTTTACACTACATCTCCAGATCTTAAACTACGACAATTATTCCTAAAAAACTACAATAATATTTCCTTTACACCACGACCCCAGTTCTTTTTTTACACTACAACTCTAGATCTTCCTTTATACTACGCTAATTCTTCCTTTACAGTCTTTACACTACGCCAATTCTTCATTTACACTACGACAATTCATCCTAGAAAAACTACTACAATTCTTCTAAAAAAATTACGACAATTCTTCCTAAAAAAGCTACGACAATTCTTCTTCCTTCCTTACACTGCAACTCCAGATCTTCCTTTACACTACGACAATTCTTCCTTTACACTACGACAATTCTTCCTAAACACTGCGACAGCATTTTACTTTACTGACATAGAAGTACGTTGAGGGGCGTTATAGGTGAGCTCAAAATATGAAATAAATACTTTAGTTACCCAAACAACAAAATGGATTTTTCTTATCACCTGACTCTTTACTTATTCAAGAGGGTAATAAAGAATGAGTTGGCGTCCAAAATTTCTTTAACGTTTCGTATCTTCATCCGACGACGACGATGGTTGTAGACAATATCCTAATTAAGATTTAAAATCCAGGCCCTGGGATACCTGTAAGAGGATCAACGTATCTTTATCGTTTTCTGCTGTCCTATGATCTATGTGGCACGCAAACAGTACAGCTAAACCAAATCATACTTTATGACGTCAGCTGGTTTGTTGTACTTTGGAGATATTCTTTAAAAACTTATTATGGTGGATTGAGTTTTTTTGATCGTAACTAAATGATTATTGATTAATTAATGGAAAGTTCTCTATTAAAGTTGGGCTTTAAAAACTACATATTTTCATTTATTTGCTAATCAATAAATGTTGTTAGGTTACGTGAAGATGTTTCGAATATGCAAGCTCAAGTAACGCAACTAACAAGTACCATTGATCAGCAAAGTGCCGAAATTATTAAGTTTAAAGAAGAAAATCGCGTACTCACCGAGGATACTGCTGGTAAAGATGTAACAATATCCGATTTAAAAAATAATCTGGCGCAAATCCGAAAAATCGCTAAAAAGTACAAAATACAATACGAAGAACAAAGTAAAGAATTGGATACGTTGAAACAACAAAATGAGCAATATAAGACAGATCAAACTTCTAGCGTAGACAGACAAACGGTTTTACAAAATCAGTGCTCCGAATTAGAAGAGAAAGTTCACCAACTGGAAGCTAACCACAAAGAACAAGTGGAAAACAAGAATCGCAAAATAACAACAGACCAAATTGATCATTTCAAAAAATTAATAGAAACCCTGAAACAAACCATCCAAGATGGAGAGAAGAGATTTATGACCTTATTTATAAAAGCAAAAGAGAAGATAGTAAGTTTGAGAGAACAGAATAACAGACTCAGACAAGAAGTCGGACGGCAAGATAGTTCATCAAAAACTGACGGCGGAGAACAGTCCAATCAAGATTCAACTAAAATAGCTGAATATCTTGAAAAAATAGCTGCTTTAGAACGAGAACGAGATGATATTTTGGAAAAATTTTCTACTGAACGCCCTACTGCTGATATCAAACCAATGGCAGGTGAATTACAAACATGAATAAAACTTATTAGTTTTTGTTTATTACTAGTAGTTTCTCCAATTGTAGAACATTAATATTCGCCTACTTCATTATACAGAGTAACCTTTGGTTTAAAATTGAATGTCTGCGTCTAAGATATATTTCAAGAAAACAGTGTATTCTGTGTAAAATAATTTAATTTTTAAAAAATTGCAAAGCGCTAATTTAAATTTTATCAATAAGGAACTCAGTAAAGTATTACTTACTCGTCAAGTATGTACAAGAAACCAAATTAAAAAGTCGACAACACATTGATTGAGCAATCATGAAGAATTTAAAATTTACATTAAATTTAAAATTTAAATTGTTCCCCTATTTTGGGGTACACTATTGTTAACTTTTAAACATTTTCAAAATTAAAGTTTCTAGCTACACGTGTTTGTAGAAACGGAAAATGAAGTGACATTACATTAATTTGAAGTTGACAAACCAATCTAAATTAAATTAAATTATGACATGACAGTATTACTGAACATAGAACTAAAAGTATCAAAAGTGGGCTTAGAACTAACCTTCCGACAAGTAAATAACACGGAACAAACCCAAACAATAAATCGTGTATTCTGGTAAATTCTCAAAACTAAAATGAAAGTCATCTAAACTGAGAAAAAGATATGAATTAGAGTTTAATGAGAACACATTATTCAAATCTCAATCCAAAAAGAAAAAGATGTAGGGTCTAATGAGAACCCGTCAAAAATCTCATTCAAAACAGATAACTAACATAACAGTAAAAAGAAACACCAAAACCCAATAATTATTCATAAATAAAACTAAGAAATAAAAAATAAAAAGAAATTTTGACAATAAAGACTATTTAAATTTCAAGAAAATTATTTCAAGATGTAAAAGTTAAACTAAGTACTCTCAAAATATCACAAAACTATTATGAAAGTCATTCTCAATGAGAAAGATTTGATTTAGGGTCTAATGAGAACCCATTACTCAAATCTCAATCAAAAAATTATATTAAGGGTCTAATGAGAACCCGTTAAGAAAAATAATTTAAAACTAAATAACTCACACAAGAGTCAAGAAATATTACAAATAAACAATTAATTAAACATGTCTATAGTAAATTTTAAAAACAAAAGAACAGTTAATTCAAGGAATATCCAAAAACAATATGCAAGTCATTCCCAATAAGGCAGATTAGAATTAGGGTCTAATGAGAACCCAATACTCAAAACTCATTAAAGCCAAAAAATTAAATTCCGGGTCTAATGAGAACCCGTTAACAAATATATTTTAAAAAACACACATAAGAGTCCAGAAATATTCCCAACAAACTGACTAAAATCATGAAATATTTAAAAACATTAAATTAAATTTAAATATCAAATAAAGATACCTTAGTGATAACAGAACTAAAGTTATCAAAAGTGGGCAAAAAACTAACATTCACACAAGTAATTACAATGAAAAAAATTTTTTCCCAAACAATAATACATGTAACTTAGTAATTTCTTAAAACCGACATGAAAATCTAAAATGAGATTTTGATTTAGAATTTAATGAGAATCCATTACTCAAATCTCATTCAAAACGAAAAAGATTAAGGGTCTAATGAGAACCCGTTACCAAATCTTATTCGAAAAATATTCAATCAAAAGAAAACCAAATCAAAATAATTAATAAAGAAAGAAGTTAATAAAATAAGATCTAACACAGAAAGAAATTTTAATAATAAATATTCCAAGGATTATCCAAAACTAATATGATAGTCATTCTCAATGAGAAAGATTTGATTAAAGGTCTAATGAGAACCCATTAATCAAATCTCAATCAAGCCAGAAAATTAGATTAAGGGTCTAATGAGAACCCGTTACCAAAAATAATTTAAAACACAAATAACTAACATAAGAGTCAAGAAAACCAAGTGGAAAGTAAAATTGATGAAAACCTGAAACATCCCAGAAACAATGTGAAAATCTATCAATCTGAGAAAGATTTGATTTAGGGTCTAATGAGAACCCATTAATCAAATCTCATTCAAGCCTGAAAATTAGTTTAAGGGTCTAATGAGAACCCGTTAACAAAACTAATTTAAACAAATAACTAACAGGAGTCCAGAACTATTCCAAATAAAAAATTTTTTTTTAAAATTGAATTTTGTAAATTTAAACAAATGAAAAGTAAATCAAAGAAAACTGAACTGAACAGTATGGTTTTAGTCTAATAATGTTGTGGATAAATATGAGTATCAACATAGAGAGAAATAATTTGGATCTACTATTTTATTTTAATCCTTTAATCGTCTATGTAAAGGAACATAAGATCTATTTAAATGTACTTGTGTATTTAAGTAAAAATTATTGTTCTGTAATTCTTTGTCAATTTGTAAATCTTCCAAAAAATCCAACCTATTAAAATTTTTAGAATTAACCTCTTTTAAAATTTATGAATTTCGATTAGGACTAAAATTGTGTTTATTAAATTTTATATGATGACCAAAAACAAACTTATCACTTATATTCAAATGTTCACTTATACGAACTTTTAAAGGTCTACACGTTCTTCCTATATATGAAGCTTCACAATCATTACATTTAAGTTTGTAAATACCACTTTTTGACAATTTATCAATTTTATCCTTTGAATTAACCAGAAGTTTACTTGAGTTATTCCTACTTTTAAAAGAAATCCTAGTATCTATTAAACTATTGTTAAACAACTTTGAAACTTTTTGAGAAATGTTTTCACTTAGAAAAGGTGAAGCTAAAAATCTAAGGAGTTTCTCTTCCGAAGGATACGTCAAGCTTTGTTCTCTTTTGTTCTTAATCTTTCGAATTAACTTATTAATAATATTAGGATTATAACCATTATTACAAGCAATTTGTTTCAAGATATTCAACTCATTGTTATAATTAAAATGTGAAAGTGGGACATTAAGAAGTCTATGAATGTAACAATAAAAAGCTGCCATTTTATGTTGATGCGGGTGATTTGAAAAGGAAGGTATGACATGGTCAGTTTGTGTGGGTTTCCTATATTCTAATTTATCAAATTTACTAATAGTAAGGTCCAAAAAATTTAATTTATTTTCAAATTCAATTTCTAAAGTAAAAGTGATGTTAGGATGTATTGAGTTTATTTTATTTAAAAGATTGTTAGCTGTATCTGAATTACCCTTAATAAAAACAAGATAATCATCTACATATCTAAACCAATTTAATATTTCACTATTATTTTCATTAATTATGTGGTTGACTTCCAAGTTGTTCATGAACAAATCTGCTAAGAAAGGAGATAAACAACTACCCATAGATAAACCTTCAGGTTGTGTATAAAACTTCCCGTTAAAAACAAAAAAATCTTGAGAAAGGCAAAATTTAAGTAACGTTAAAATTTGTGTGATGATAACTTCATCGATAAACTTAGATCTAAGTAAATCGCATACTAAAGGTATAGTTTCTGACTTGGGAACAGAAGTAAAAAGATTACTAACATCAAAAGAAATCATAAGACAATTATCAAAAGGCAAATTCAAATTATTCAATTTAGTTACTAAATCCAAAGTATTACATACCGAAAAACTGGGCTGAAAATTAGTCAATTCCTTAATCAAATTATGTATGAAACCTGCTATAATTGAAATTGGAGTGTTAGTGAAACTAACTACAGGTCGAATTGGAATATCAACCTTATGAATCTTAGGAAGACCATATAAACGAGGTACAACTGGATTACTAGAAATCAAATTATATGGTGCATTATATTTCTTAAAAAGATCACTGTTTAATTTGATGTGTGTTTTTGTTTTGTTAGTGAAACTATTAAAAGGATTATAATTAAGTAATTCAAATTCATGTTCAAAAAGAAAGCTTTCTACTTTATTAATGTAATCAAATCTATTTAAAATCACCAAACAATTACCCTTGTCAGCTTTTGAAAAAACTAAATCATGATTTTTAATTTTATTTTTGATTTTCTTTAAAACTGAATTTAAAAGTTTCTCTTTATGATTTAAATTTCTTGAATTGTATCTCTTAACTCTATACAAACAATTGTGAATGTCATTTCGAATTGACTTTTTTAAATTATGATCATTAGACAAATATTCAATAGCAACATCTACCTCAATAGCAAACTCCAATAAATCTCTCTCAGAAATATTATATCCCAACGAATATTTCAAACCAAGTCCCAAAAGCTCCATTTCTGTCTCGTCAAACGTTATATCAGAAAGGTTCTTAACTCTTTCATGAAAATTGAAATTTGACAACTTTTTATTCATATTTTTGAAATTATTTGATTTATCCCTTATCAAATTAGAAAGTTTTCTACTCACTCTGTCAAATTTAGTTTGTTTGCTAATACATCCTGAACAGCATTCAAAAAACTTTGTAAATTTATATAACCAATTTCTGTTATTAACTTATCATAAATATTTTTCATTGAACAATTAATACTATTAAGTCTAGAATAATTTCTACAAATTGTTTTTTTTTTTATTAATTTGAGTTCCATTTCCTTTCTGAGGTTGTGATTTACATTCTTAGAGGTAATAACTTTGGCAAAAATGGGTGTAACCTGTTCACTGATACATCTATTCAAAAACCAAATATCCAATTGTGTTGTAGATCTCTTCAAGGAGAGTTTCCTGTATTTGTCAGCAAATTCTACCATACTGTAGTCACTAAGGTGAATATCTTTATAGCTGAGTACACATGACTAGAAAGTGTTAGTTATTTGTTTAAATTAGTTTTGTTAACGGGTTCTCATTAGACCCTTAAACTAATTTTCAGGCTTGAATGAGATTTGATTAATGGGTTCTCATTAGACCCTAAATCAAATCTTTCTCAGTGTGATAGATTTTCACATTGTTTCTGGGATGTTTCAGGTTTTCATCAATTTTACTTTCCACTTGGTTTTCTTGACTCTTATGTTAGTTATTTGTGTTTTAAATTATTTTTGGTAACGGGTTCTCATTAGACCCTTAATCTAATTTTCTGGCTTGATTGAGATTTGATTAATGGGTTCTCATTAGACCTTTAATCAAATCTTTCTCATTGAGAATGACTATCATATTAGTTTTGGATAATCCTTGGAATATTTATTATTAAAATTTCTTTCTGTGTTAGATCTTATTTTATTAACTTCTTTCTTTATTAATTATTTTGATTTGGTTTTCTTTTGATTGAATATTTTTCGAATAAGATTTGGTAACGGGTTCTCATTAGACCCTTAATCTTTT
This sequence comes from Lochmaea crataegi, assembly GCA_947563755.1. Classification (NCBI taxonomy): domain Eukaryota; kingdom Metazoa; phylum Arthropoda; class Insecta; order Coleoptera; family Chrysomelidae; genus Lochmaea; species Lochmaea crataegi. The sequence continues at coordinate 116,227,491 of OX387422.1, forward strand.
TCGTTTTGAATGAGATTTGAGTAATGGATTCTCATTAAATTCTAAATCAAAATCTCATTTTAGATTTTCATGTCGGTTTTAAGAAATTACTAAGTTACATGTATTATTGTTTGGGAAAAAATTTTTTTCATTGTAATTACTTGTGTGAATGTTAGTTTTTTGCTCACTTTTGATAACTTTAGTTCTGTTATCACTAAGGTATCTTTATTTGATATTTAAATTTAATTTAATGTTTTTAAATATTTCATGATTTTAGTCAGTTTGTTGGGAATATTTCTGGACTCTTATGTGAGTTATTTGGTTTTTTAAAGTTTTTTAAATTATATTTGTTAACGGGTTCTCATTAGACCCGGAATTTAATTTTTTGGCTTTAATGAGTTTTGAGTATTGGGTTCTCATTAGACCCTAATTCTAATCTGCCTTATTGGGAATGACTTGCATATTGTTTTTGGATATTCCTTGAATTAACTGTTCTTTTGTTTTTAAAATTTACTATAGACATGTTTAATTAATTGTTTATTTGTAATATTTCTTGACTCTTGTGTGAGTTATTTAGTTTTAAATTATTTTTCTTAACGGGTTCTCATTAGACCCTTAATATAATTTTTTGATTGAGATTTGAGTAATGGGTTCTCATTAGACCCTAAATCAAATCTTTCTCATTGAGAATGACTTTCATAATAGTTTTGTGATATTTTGAGAGTACTTAGTTTAACTTTTACATCTTGAAATAATTTTCTTGAAATTTAAATAGTCTTTATTGTCAAAATTTCTTTTTATTTTTTATTTCTTAGTTTTATTTATGAATAATTATTGGGTTTTGGTGTTTCTTTTTACTGTTATGTTAGTTATCTGTTTTGAATGAGATTTTTGACGGGTTCTCATTAGACCCTACATCTTTTTCTTTTTGGATTGAGATTTGAATAATGTGTTCTCATTAAACTCTAATTCATATCTTTTTCTCAGTTTAGATGACTTTCATTTTAGTTTTGAGAATTTACCAGAATACACGATTTATTGTTTGGGTTTGTTCCGTGTTATTTACTTGTCGGAAGGTTAGTTCTAAGCCCACTTTTGATACTTTTAGTTCTATGTTCAGTAATACTGTCATGTCATAATTTAATTTAATTTAGATTGGTTTGTCAACTTCAAATTAATGTAATGTCACTTCATTTTCCGTTTCTACAAACACGTGTAGCTAGAAACTTTAATTTTGAAAATGTTTAAAAGTTAACAATAGTGTACCCCAAAATAGGGGAACAATTTAAATTTTAAATTTAATGTAAATTTTAAATTCTTCATGATTGCTCAATCAATGTGTTGTCGACTTTTTAATTTGGTTTCTTGTACATACTTGACGAGTAAGTAATACTTTACTGAGTTCCTTATTGATAAAATTTCAATTATTTTTTACTTACTTGCAGGTATCGCACTGATGATGGATTAACAGCCGAAAGCGCTTTGCAATTTTTTAAAAATTAAATTATTTTACACAGAATACACTGTTTTCTTGACTTTCTAGTCATGTGTACTCAGCTATAAAGATATTCACCTAAGATATATTTACCATATTAATCCATAGTCAAGAGTAGGGTTTAAATTTTAACAGGTATAGTCTAAAATTAAATGTTTTCCGTTAATATTTTAAAGCTTATAATGCCTAAAGAATAGTAAAATGCAGTTAGCGGATTGCTTAATTTTTAACCATGCTTTAAAATTTACAGAATTGGCCGTTATTTCTGCTTTCTACTCTTGGTTAGATTGACCAGTGAACTTTTGATGCGAGTTTCATTTTGATATTATTGGCTCGTGAACATTGAGGCGTATACGTTTACTGCGAGCGACGCAAATCTGTATGTGTTTACATATTATATCCTAGAAGTCTTTCTTGAAGGATTTAAACGAATATAAGCAAAATCTGATTTCACAATTAGTATCCTTTCTCAATTTGTAATTTTCAGGACATTCTACTCACAGTACTCAAACACAGTCTGTCCCGATCCAACCATGGAGAAGCGGCGGCGAACCTCCTTTGGCCAGTATTAGACCTATGTCTGCACAGTTAAGAACTGTTGCTGTACTTCCTACTAGTCAGAGTCCCAGTGCCATTATGGTACCATCTCAACAACAGGTATTAGAGCTGCTACTACTAGTACCCTGTTCTTGTGTCGGGCCGCTACTAGGTGGCTCCACTCTAGGTAAGACAAGTGCAACAGCTTGGGCTTGAGGAGCTGCCTGAACTTGCACACTGTTTTCGTCATCTTCGGTATCTTGCGAAGATTGGGTGGGCGGTACTACAACTTGACGTGGAGCTAGCATGGCCGGGGTTGCTGAACTAGTGGCGGGAACATATTCTGTGTGAGAGCTTGTTGGACTACTTGACAAGCCTTCTATAGAACTAGAGCCTGTCGTATGAACCTGAAAAATTTAAATAAAGTAAATTTTAATGTATATGAAGATCGTTTATGTATATGTATGTATATATATGTATGTATATGTATGTATGTATATATATATACATAAACGATCTTCATATACATTAAAATTTACTTTATTTAAATTTTTCAGGTTCATACGACAGGCTCTAGTTCTATAGAAGTCTTGTCAAGTAGTCCAACAAGCTCTCACACAGAATATGTTCCCGCCACTAGTTCAGCAACCCCGGCCATGCTAGCTGCACGTCAAGTTGTAGTACCGCCCACCCAATCTTCGCAAGATACCGAAGATGACGAAAACAGTGTGCAAGTTCAGGCAGCTCCTCAAGCCCAAGCTGCTGCACTTGTCTTACCTAGAGTGGAGCCACCTAGTAGCGGCCCGACACAAGAACAGGGTACTAGTAGTAGCAGCTCTAATACTGTTACCACCTCGCAGGCTGGACACAAGAGACAAAGAGAGGCCGACATGGATAGTTGTCAGCCAGATGATCCGAACAAAACTCAGCAGCAGACCAAGCGATCGAGGATTCAGGTGAATAATTAATTCCTTTAGTAATTTAATTTATAGTTCGTTTGTACTCACTGGAATTTTGTATTGGTTGGTTCAAAATGTGAATTGCTTTAATGGTTGATGTTTCCCAGAAATTTTCCAGTGCGTTTGCTGGGTTGGTTAGGTGTTTCAAAATGTTACTGGTCGAACTTAGTTAATATTTTTCAGTTTCAAAAGTGTCTAGCTTCTCCCTACTTACGTTTTTCCTCTCTTTTATGCAGCCTTGAGTTTGTTATCCTGTTTAAGGCCCCTCCGCGCCAAGCGACTGTCTAGAACTACTTTACTATGCGTCAGAATCAGAACAGGAACAATCCGAGTTTTCGTGACATGTTCGCTAACTCTCCTAGACGCCAACTACGCCATTCTTGAGTCTAGACTCATCCTTTGAACGGTACGTACTCCATTCTTTACGTTTTGCCGGCAAAATTGTTCCTTTCCACACACCGATGTATGTATATTGGGGTGACATTCCAATTGAGACCTAAAAAATCTATTGTGTCCACTTACTTCTACTTAGTTCCTGAGGAAAGTCTCGGAGACTAGTGTAGCTCCTTTAGAACTATTTCCTGGAGGAATTTTAGGAATGCTTAGTTTAGGTAAGTGTCCCCCTTATATCCAGTAGTCTCTCTACATTCTTATTTTCTATTCTATAGTTTTTCAAATAAGTGTCTTCCATATCTAGTCGATTATTATAATTAGCAGGGAATGCTAATAGATCTCCTCTTTACTCAATAGTTGAATTTTATGTTACAGCAAGCAGGTACTGTTAGTGACAGTTGTTTAGACGTAGAGTGTCAAGTTCCTACAAGTAGTCAAAGGGATCATGTCGACGATAATGTGATAGTAGTTGAAAGTGACGAAGAAGGCAGTGACGATGAAGGCAGTGCCGACGACGGAGAAGGCGCTGATGATGAACAGGATGATCCTGATACAGAAGAATATGATATGGAAGGAATGGTAAGTTCTTAACAATTCCACAAAAATGTTATAGTATATTTTTCCTACGACCACGTGATAATTTCACCAAATAATGTGTAATCAACATCTGACATATTAGTACACAAAATATTACAATTAAAGTCAACATAGTTTATTTCAAAAAGTAACAATAACTACTTAGTTCTACTTAGTTCCTGAGGAAAGTCTCGGAGACTAGTAGCTCCTTTAGAACTATTTCCTGGAGGAATTTTAGGAATGCTTAGTTTAGGTAAGTGTCCCTCTTATATCCAGTAGTCTCTCTACATTCTTATTTTCTATTCTATAGTTTTTCAAATAAGTGTCTTCCATATCTAGTCGATTATTATAATTAGCAGGGAATGCTAATAGATCTCTTTACTCAATAGTTGAATTTTATGTTACAGCAAGCAGGTACTGTTAGTGACAGTTGTTTAGACGTAGAGTGTCAAGTTCCTACAAGTAGTCAAAGGGATCATGTCGACGATAATGTGATAGTAGTTGAAAGTGACGAAGAAGGCAGTGACGATGAAGGCAGTGCCGACGACGGAGAAGGCGCTGATGATGAACAGGATGATCCTGATACAGAAGAATATGATATGGAAGGAATGGTAAGTTTTTAACAATTCCACAAAAATGTTATAGTATATTTTTCCTACGACCACGTGATAATTTCACCAAATAATGTGTAATCAACATCTGACATATTAGTACACAAAATATTACAATTAAAGTCAACATAGTTTATTTCAAAAAGTAACAATAACTACTTAGTTCTACTTAGTTCCTGAGGAAAGTCTCGGAGACTAGTAGCTCCTTTAGAACTATTTCCTGGAGGAATTTTAGGAATGCTTAGTTTAGGTAAGTGTCCCTCTTATATCCAGTAGTCTCTCTAGATTCTTATTTTCTATTCTATAGTTTTTCAAATAAGTGTCTTCCATATCTAGTCGATTATTATAATTAGCAGGGAATGCTAATAGATCTCCTCTTTACTCAATAGTTGAATTTTATGTTACAGCAAGCAGGTACTGTTAGTGACAGTTGTTTAGACGTAGAGTGTCAAGTTCCTACAAGTAGTCAAAGGGATCATGTCGACGATAATGTGATAGTAGTTGAAAGTGACGAAGAAGGCAGTGACGATGAAGGCAGTGCCGACGACGGAGAAGGCGCTGATGATGAACAGGATGATCCTGATACAGAAGAATATGATATGGAAGGAATGGTAAGTTCTTAACAATTCCACAAAAATGTTATAGTATATTTTTCCTACGACCACGTGATAATTTCACCAAATAATGTGTAATCAACATCTGACATATTAGTACACAAAATATTACAATTAAAGTCAACATAGTTTATTTCAAAAAGTAACAATAACTACTTAGTTCTACTTAGTTCTACTTAGTTCCTGAGGAAAGTCTCGGAGACTAGTAGCTCCTTTAGAACTATTTCCTGGAGGAATTTTAGGAATGCTTAGTTTAGGTAAGTGTCCCTCTTATATCCAGTAGTCTCTCTAGATTCTTATTTTCTATTCTATAGTTTTTCAAATAAGTGTCTTCCATATCTAGTCGATTATTATAATTAGCAGGGAATGCTAATAGATCTCCTCTTTACTCAATAGTTGAATTTTATGTTACAGCAAGCAGGTACTGTTAGTGACAGTTGTTTAGACGTAGAGTGTCAAGTTCCTACAAGTAGTCAAAGGGATCATGTCGACGATAATGTGATAGTAGTTGAAAGTGACGAAGAAGGCAGTGACGATGAAGGCAGTGCCGACGACGGAGAAGGCGCTGATGATGAACAGGATGATCCTGATACAGAAGAATATGATATGGAAGGAATGGTAAGTTCTTAACAATTCCACAAAAATGTTATAGTATATTTTTCCTACGACCACGTGATAATTTCACCAAATAATGTGTAATCAACATCTGACATATTAGTACACAAAATATTACAATTAGAGTCAACATAGTTTATTTCAAAAAGTAACAATAACTATTGTTAGAACCAAAAATCAAGTAGGTATAGGTAGGTAATTACAATTATTAATTGGTTGCATTATTATAGAAATTAAAGGTAAAATTGTTATTGCTGCAATTTGTAAATTGTAGTGGTTTGTGTGGAAGATTAGATTGTATATTTTCTTGGATGTTATGAGAAAATCTATTGCTTGTAATATGATGGTTTTGGATTTATTGGTGACTGTATCTTCAGATGTTGCAAGGATTGATATACCCCTCAGCAACAGCAGATGTTTTCCATCCTCCGTGTCTCTAAAGAGTGGTAATATCTCCTCTTGTATCTGCCAGAATTGTAGCTGATGATCTTCGGAAACAATGACTAGTATATGTTTCTGGATGATCAAGTTTCAAACGTTTTACAATTGAGCTAGGTACAGAACCTATTTTGTTTATTCCTAATACTTGCTTGGTACATGTTTTATGTTTGTAGTTGAGAAAAAATCTCTTTTCATGTGCTGCAGGTCTTAATTGTGCATTTTCTTTGTATTTCTGATAAAAGAAATCTGTAGTATTGAACTTTCTGTCAATGTTGTTTTTTGTATTATGAATCTTAATTATAGCAGCAGAGCCCAGATCTTCTATATCATCCACAGTAATTCTCACCAATTCTTGTTTGCGACATGCTCCCGAAATTCCGAAAACAACCTAAAAATTAACAAGTGCCTCTTAGTAAAACACCTAAGAAGGAAATTGTTTCAAACTCACCTCGGTAAACAGAACCTGATCGCCAGGAGCACTTATTTGGTGGGTGCTTAAAACGTTTGACTTCTTTGGTATATTCGTCATTTTTTCTTTAAAAAAATGCCTCAACTTTCAGGTATTTAGCGACATCTACATTGTGATTTACTTAGAAAGTAGTGCGCAACATAGAGTATTGTTACCACAATGTATTTGGTCTTACTTTGTTAGATAAATGATCCAAGTATGTAAGAAGGACATTTTGTGAAACTGAATATTTAATTCTTCTTCTTTTTATCCAATTATTAAATTCTTCATATGCTCGTTCGTATGTGGCTCTTGATTTTGTTGGTAGGATTTTTGAGGAGGATATTTTTGCTGCCTCCACGATTTTTGGTGGAGTATAGTTTGGCAAGTCTATCTGAAGATATGCGGCATCGGTAAAGGGTGAGGAAACATGGCCGATATCTGTCATAAACGTACCAATGGCGCACGTATAAAAGTTTTAAAAATAATAATTATAATTATATAATAATTATATGTAGAAACTGATTTATGCTTTGCTTTAAAGGTAAGGTATTTTTCAAAACACGGTTCCTATTTGTTAAAAACAAATAATGTTAAAAATCGTACTTGAATTCAATATGGATACGAAATAATAAGATACCAAGTAAAACTGAAAATACGAAGGTAAATACTGACATTATTAACGCCACTGGATAATCAATGTCAGTAAAATGTCGAAGTGACAGGGAAGAACACACGCACGCGCTTGCCAATAGGAAGTCAGGTGGTTACTTAGCAACGGCATTTCGATAAATATTCACCAATTGAGTTAGTAGGAGGGCGTGGTAATTATGATTTTCTCACGACGTTGCCGGCTTGAAGGAAACCCATAACATATATGGAAAAGTGTTCATCTTTTAATATTCATAAATTGAAAAAATAATGTTAATAGACAAAATCCAATGAAACAAGCACATTAGAGAACTAACGTTTAATCATTATTGACATATTGTTAATAATAAAAAGTCAATATTCTAATTATTATCACTACATACTTAGCACTTTAGCTTTTTCATAGTTGAACGTGGCAATATCGAATGTTTTCGACCGCATTCCTTTCACAGCTTCAGTTATGTTTGCCAAACTATACACTCACTGCTGCTGTCATTGTCAGTATCCACGATATTGTTGTGCATGTCAGAGATACGTTGTTATTGTAGATAGTCCCCGGTAGGTAGGTAGGTATATGAACTGACCTCACAATTAATACACTTCACATGTACTATATATACTCAAAATAATTTTTGACGTTTACCACAATTTGTCAAAGCCTGCTTTTTAATACCTATCAAGATGATTATTGGATTAGTTGGTACAGCGTCGAACTTCTGACGAACAGTACGCGGGTTCGATCCTCGACCGCGTCCTAAACTTATTTAATTACGAAAATGAAATAACTTACACTTTTCAAATAGATCGCTTCAAATTTAGATATTACATAATATGTAAATCAAGTGCTCGATTTCTAGAAATAGAGGTGCCGGAACTACAACCTACCGGGAGATACGACCTCTCCCCCCTCTAAAAACATTGTTTGTTTGTTTAAGGTACTAGGTTAAAAAAAGGAAATTTTTTGTAACTCAAACTCTTTAATGAACATAATGAATACTGAGCAAGCGAGCGATAATGTGGCACCTGGCACGGCCAGATGGGCGAGTCTATCTGTTCCTAGCCACCGTACATAGACAAGAATAGTAATAATAGTTCACAGTTCACTCGTCACTTTCATGTAGCGCTGATAAAGACATGCCGAAGAACGATCGTTAACACGTTAAGCGCCACCATGTTGAAAAAATCACTGGGGGCCACTGTGTAAACTTAGTAAAAATGTATGAAAAAGGCTCTTTTTAACTGTTTTTATATAATTTATGTATTAAATATTATTTTTTTTCATAAAAAATTTCTTGTATTCAAATTGATACTGACTGCCCATTTTCATGAATTAACGTTTTCGACCACTTGTATCGATGTGGATACAGCGTTAGAAACAAGAAAAGGAAATGTTCTGCTTGCTATGAAAGACTAAAAAACAGTCATGATTGGAAATATGCCCAAGTTAAATCTTCACAAACTCACCACATATGTAGTACTTGTGAAGAATTTTATTGTTTGAAATTTTTTTTATTACCCATAAATCAGAATTAATTCAATAAATATGAGTTATTATAAATTACAAGCATTTAGAAAGCACTTAGAAAAAATATTGTGTTTTGTATTTCAAATATAATATATATTTTTTTCAAAAATGATTATTTTATTCCCAAAAAAACCAAATTTTGGACCAACGGGTCATGCTTTATAAGTCCCCTATACATTTAAACGAACACGTTGCATCTGTTTGACTTCAGCCAGCCTAAAGTAAAAGTAGTCCCTTGTATCCGTTTGGATATAGGTGGCCCAAATGATCAAGGTTACTTGTATCCAAAAGGATACAAATGGCGCTTAACGTGTTAAAACACGCGTATGTCGTATATACAGGGGTCGCGCTAATTACTACCTTCATAGCTTGTTGATTTATCGATGGAGTGTTTGGTACGGGGGCTGATAAAAATGTACGTTGTTAGAAACCTATTTCAAAAAACGATATTGTTTTGTTATGTACGTACGTTCTAGTATTTAATTGGAAACATAAAATTCTAAGAATTAAACTAGAATCATTGATTAGAATAGCTTTTACTACATTATATAAATAAATATTTGTAATTCGTCAAAAATGTACAAATATATATAAATATAATTGTATAACTTACAATATGAAAATAGAAAACATGAACAACTATTTAAAATCGGTAAAAATTATACCATAACATACTTTAGAATTCGCTTTGCAATTTTGGATATAAAAACAATGCTGAATTATTGTATTTATTAAAAAAAATGTTATCCTATACCAAACTTAATTCACCTTTCAAGGTACCGGGAGCCGATGGGACTTTCCCAGCATTGCTCCAGCAAGGACAAGATGAAATTCTACCAGATTTGGTTAGGATCAGTCGAAGCAGCTTAGAACTGGGTTGTATACCAGAAGCATGGAGAAGGGCAATAGTAACCTTCATCCCAAAAGCTGGAAAAGGGACACAACAAACCCCATATCCTTCAAACCAATTAGTCTAACATCGTTTGTGCTCAAAACGATGGAAAGAGCTATTGACAATTATATTAGAACGAAAGTCCTAGAGAGACTACCTCTCCACCCGCATTAGCATGCTTACCGTGCAGACAGATCTACGAGGACTGCATTGGTTAGTTTAGGTTTATGATGAGTGGGTCTATAAGGCCCTCCACTGCGACTCGCAAGAGTCTATTGTGGCTCACACCTATTTAGATTTCACCAAACAAATTCAGCTTCTTAACAAAGCCGATTAGTTTATTTGGTGAATGATATTTCAGGTCCGAGGGCGAGAGAGAATCCCTGCCAAACATCAGATACCTGATTCGTGCCGCGGCGGGGCAGGCACAAATTATATGCTCTGCTGATTCATCATCTTCCAGACAAAGACGGCAGGTCGGATCTTCCGACAGTCCAAGTTTTAGCATATGATGATTCAGATGACAGTGGCCTGTTAGACAACGTAGGTCATGCCTGCTATAGTCTAACATTTGTTTGGAGACATTCTTCGAAGGATGTATGAAAGCCTTTGAATGAACCAATCCTGGTAAATTATGCCAGAAGTCTAAGCTCTTCTTGCCGTCCAGGTATTCAGTGTTTGTTTGGCAAAACTTATTGCGATGCCAATTATAGGTTCTGGTCCGATAGAAACACGTAAGGCACCCTCCCTTGCAAGAGAGTCTGCCTTCTCGTTTCCTTCCATGCCAGAATGGCCAGGGATCCCGACCAGCAATACTTTATTGAGTTCTCCTATTGAGGAGAGTCTTCTTTGGCAGTCTAAAACCAATTTCGTGAGAGCTAAGTGCTTTTAAAGCCGCTTGGCTGCCCGAGAAATTTTTTATTGTTCTATGTATCAGATTGGCTTGCTCCAATCTCTCTACACATGAAACAATGGCGTAAATTTCCGCCTGAAATACGGTTACATGGGATCCTAGAGAGGTTGAGATTTCTGTCCTAGGTCTGCGCCCGTATACACTTGCACCAGAGCCTGAGGGTGTTTTTGGACCGTCTGTGTACCAACAGCTGTCTGCTCTTAATAGTTCATCCTTATGGAGGACCCATTCACCTCTATTTGGAATTAGGACGGTATAAGGCAGGTCGTAGTTTACTGTTGGAGACATTATGTCAGAGGTCATTCCCAAAATACTGTGACTTCCAGTGTCCACTAGCATTCTGCTTCGTTCTGTATAAGCCTGATTTGTGCATTTAGAAATATGCACAATTCTGTATGTTGTCCATCTAGCCTCTCTTTCCAAAAATATATGGAGAGGAGGTAGGTCCAGAAGGATTTCCATGGCTGCTGACGGTGTGGAGCTGGTGTGGACCAGTAATTGCCAGGCAAGCCTGTCTCTGTAAACCAGAGAGCTTTGCTTGGGCCGTTCGCTGTAAAGCTTTTGGCCACCAGGCAATAGCTCCATGTGATCATTGGTCTAACGATCATCACATATATCCAATAGATTTGTTTGGGTCCCAAGCCCCAAGATTTTCCACAGATCCTACGACATGTCCACAAGGATAGTCTGGCCTTATGGATAACTTTTTCCAAGTGAGCGTTCCAAGTAAGTTTCATATCTAGGATAATCCCCAAATATTTTACTTCCGCTGCAAATGGAATAACCTCACCATTGTAGGAAAGTGGTGGAAGATCCTCCAACTTTCTTTTCCTAGTGAAGGGAACTATTACAGTTTTACCAGGGTTAATCTGTTCCCTCTGACACCAACTGTGGACATCGTCCAACGTCTTCTGGAGGATATTATATGCTACCCTTCCTGACTTGGTCCTTGCCAAGATGACAAAGTCGTCTGCATACGCTTGCAGTTCTACCCCTCTTCTTTCGAGAGCGCTAAGCAAGTTATCCATCAAGAGTGATCATAGTAGGGGAGATAGTACTCCGCCTTGTGGGCAGCCCCTGGAAACCTTAAAGCTAATGGTCTCGTCCTGAAGAGATGTAGTGGCTGTCCTATTAGTGAGCATGGTATATATCCAACCGGTAATGGTTGGTTTGATGCCCTTTTCAGTCAAAGCTGAACCAATGGAGGTCGGTAGTGCATTGTCAAATGCTCCTTCAATGTCAAGAAATATGGCCACCGCAATCTCCTTGATGTTAAGGGATTGTGTGATTTTCTCAACAAGGTTGTGTAACGCTAAATCTGTTGATTTGCCAGTTTGATAAGCATATTGGTGGATGCTCAGGGGGAATTATGTAATGCTACCCGCCTGATGTAGCAATCCAGTGCTTTTTCAAGTCCTTTAAGCAGGAAATATGTTAGGCTAATTGGTCTGACCGATTTAGGGTGTGGGTCTGTGCGGCCCACTTTCGGTATATATACCACCCTAGCCGCCAACCAACTGGGTGGTATGCAATTCCACGCCAGACTAGCTCTATACAGTTTAATGAGGATGGGTAAAAGTAATTCCAGTCCGTTTTGCAGCAGAGCTGGAAATATTCCATCCACACCGGAAGATTTGAAAGGCTGAAAAGATTTGATTGCCCATTCAACTGCCGGTGCTGTGATAACTTCCTTGGCGGCCTCCCAATCGAGATTTTTTGGCCGCCTTGCGCCCTCAAAGAATGGAGGTCGATTGTTATCCAGAGTCAAACTTCCAGGAAAGTGATTTTTAATCAAAAGCTCTAACGTTTCTTTTTTAGAGTCGTGAAAGTGCCATCAGGTCGATTCATCGACCCAATCTCGGCGATCGACTCTTTAGAGAGAATCTTGTGGATTCTAGTGCTACGAGGTATATCAGAAATACTCTCACAGAACTTTTTCCAAGACTCCCGCTTTGCCTTTCTGATTTCTTTATTGTAACTTGTTAGAGTAGTTCTGTAAAGCTTCCAGTTGCCTGACTCTTTAGCTCGGTTAAATAGTCATCGAACTTCTTTTCTTCGCTTTTCTAGGCATTTGTTCCACCAAGTAGAGTTGCGATTATCTCTTTTAGTCTTGAGTGGACAAATTTAATGATAGGAGGAGATCACTGCTTCGCGAAGTTTTTCCGCTGCAATATCTATCCCATCACAACTGTTAATTGTGGTGAAACCATCCTCAATGTACAGTTGAAGGGAATTTTTATATCCACTCCAATCAGTAGCTTTTGAGTCGCGATATTCCACTACTGGCCTCTGACCTAATTCAATGTTGAATTGAATATGTCTATGATCTGAACACGAAGGTTCAGTAGATACAGCCCAATGCTGTAACAACAAAGTTTCAGCTGATAGTTAAATCTAATATCTCTGATCTGTTTCTAGTTACAAAGGTTGGTTCGGAGCCCTTATTAATAACAGATCGCCCTTCACCTAGTATATAATCAAAGAGTAACTCACCTCTGCGATTTATATTCGTGCTGACCCACGATGTATGGTGTGCATTGGCGTCAGAGCCCATGACTAACTGAAGTCTGTTCTTCTTGCTATAGTCGATTAATCGCTGTATTGCAAGAGGGGGTACAGTATCCATGTCTCCTGGGAAGTATGCAGAGCAGGCGACTATGTTTGTCATACCATTCTTCTCCGGTAAGTACATCTGGATGGCTACTACATCTGGAGTGCAAAGGCCTGTAAGCAAAAAATAATTAATATTTTTCCTGATGAGTAGACATGCTCTAGGTTTCACCCCAGGGCAGACTATTACCTCACCAGGAATATTGCTGATACCGGTTACTCGGTCTGTGTTTCCTGTCCATGGTTCTTGCAGGAAGCCAAGGTCGATTAATTCGTCCTTGAACCTTTTGCCAAGGATATAAGAAGCGGCCTTGGCTTTCTGTAATTTTGCCTGTAAACAATTGAATGTGGCAGAGTGTTGAGTGCCGCAGGCAAACTTATATCTCCTCAAATATTGGAAGGATCAGTCGGTGGGTCAATTAAGACGCCACCATCTGCTCCTGCCAATGATGAGGCTGTGTTTGGTGCAGACGACGAGGTTTGATCACCTTTCGTCGCCGGTCCAGCTGGTTTTTTTGGTGCCTTTGTCGAGGCCATGACGGTCTTCGATTTCAGGACACCAGGTCCAGTCTCTTTTGCCGGTTTCCTAGAAGGGACGATAGCCGTATTCATCTTGGGAAATCCAGCTTTCCCAGCTTTTGGTTGGCTGGTTCCTTGGCTATGTGCCGGCGGTGCACTACCCCTAAGCTTGTGAGGAGTTTTGGTTCTCCTTACTGCCACAGGGAGTTTTCCGCTCGGCCCCGGGCCGTGGATTTTCTCAGATCCTTTCGAGGGACCCGGTTTTGCTGCCTGCTGGGAGGAAGACCTGGTTTTAGGGCGGAAAACAACCTACCCAAAACCCAGGTAAGGTTTAAAACCCACCCTTTCTAGCTCGGCCATAGATCCATCGTCAATGGCGAAGGTCCATGTTTGGCCAGGGCCTGTAACTTCCTTGTGTAGAATAGTCCACTCCAAGGTTAGGTTAGTCTACGACTGCCCTCATCAGGTATGTAAGCCACACATATGTGTGGCTTTGGAAGTTGGTCACCCAAGACGCATCTCAGGGAAGTACCATCCCATGGTTGAAGGGTATTGACTACTCCACTCAACCACGAAACACTCTCCTGATCTACACAGGTGACCTGCAGCCATCCAGGCCGGAATGTACAGCTCTGGAACTGCACTTGTGGACCACCTTCCGGAATATCCTCTACAGCGGCCATAATAGCGTACTGAAGAGATTCCAGTTGGTTGGTCGTTATGGAGGTTGTCGGATGTTCAAGGTGTAATATTCCCAGCATGATGCCGGATACAGCCTGCCCATAAGAGGGTTTTTGTAAGTCAATTTTATCTGACGTTACAACTGATTCAGCCGAGTAGGGCTTTTTTGCCACTTGTCCGGGTGAGTCATCATTAGAGCGTAAGCGCTTGCTTCAACCAGCCACAGAGGGAATATTCTTCCCCCCTTGCGACTGATCCTGCTTCCGCTGCTCTAGAATTTGGTTCAAGGCGGATTGGTAAGGTACCCCGCTCTTTAGGAGGCGACTGAGTCGCTTCCTGGCTGCACCTCCTAGTTTCCTAGGATTGCTCTCAGGAGTTGGAGAACTGAAGAGCTCTCGTTCCTGATCAGAGGTTACAGGGAGGTCAGTTGGAGCCGATAGGATAGGATAAAAGTATTTGTTTTTTTGTTACTTCTTCCGTAAAGTCCCACGAGTAGCTAGGGAAAAGATGTCCATCACGGCAGAGCCCTGCATTATCGTGACAAGGCTTACTTACGACGAGAGGGCGTCTAGTATCTCGAAGATTCCGTTAGTGACAAATGATAGGCTCACTGTCATACATCCCCTCGGCACGAATACGCACACCTTAGGATTAAGCCAAAAACCATTGGGATGTCATTTAGTCAAAGAATAACAGCACCAAAAATGATCCTGTTATTCCCATTACCAGCGGTGCTAACGTGGAAGCAGACACCCGATAGCTGAATTTGCCCGCCATTCCATAACCTAAGCTAACATACATGCAAAAGCAGCAAGCAGTAGCTCAAGCAGTGAAACAATGAGCAAAGACAGCCAACCCCGCCAGCGCTACGTGCAGATCTACGGAGTCTGCACTGGTACAATAGACGGAGGATATCCGAGGTGCTCTAGACAACCAAGAATCCTTAGTATGCGCATTTTTGGATATAGAAGGAGATTTTGACAATACTCCTCATGAGGCTGTCAAAAGAGCTTTAAATAAAAGAGGTGCAGACAGCACAACATCCAAATGGATGTCGGAACTGCCCACCATTAGAGTAGCAGAGATGAGAATGAGACATTGTCTCCATCTGTACAACCAGAGGATGGGTACAGGGAGGAGTAGCATCCCCATTAATGTGGAGCCTGTCGGTTGACAAACTCCTGTGTGGTTTGACTGACCTCGGAATATCCTGCCGATGATATTGTCATAACAGCCAGGGGAAAATTCGAAAATACCCTTTGTGACATCGTACAAAAGGGTCTGAACTATACAAATAGTTGGTATAAGCAAGTGGGTCTTTACATCAACCCCACCAAAACCATCTTAATAGCCTTAACTAAGAAAGGAAAACTCAACCTCAAAACCATTAAACTTGATGGGAGCGAGGTTGAATGGAGACAAGAAGTCAAGTATCTAGGTTTGACTCTGGACAGTAAACTCCTGTGGAACAAACACGCAAAGGAGATTATATACAAAGCAAAAATGGCTCTAATGGTGTGCAGCAATCTGACAGGGATAAATTGGGGTTGTTACCCAAGAATCCTGAGCTGGATATCATAGTGAGATCAATTATTACTTATGGAGCCATTGCGTGGAGTAGTAGAACTAGCTTATTGGCGACGAGAGAAAACCACTCCAAAATTCAAAGACTAGCCTGTATGTGTATTACATGAGCAATGAGAACAATATGCCCAACGGCAGCCTTGAAAGTGATTTTCAACCTCACACCACTACATAATATGGTGTGGGAAGTGTTTCAGAAAGAACAAAATACATACTAAGTAGAGAGGTAATAAAAAAAACCACCTCCTCACTTCTTAGAAATCCGAAAACCTGGGACATGCCACAAGATGGTATGATGAAAAGGTATAACTTTTCAAAGAAATTCGTTAAGGAATTAAGCAAAAAGAAGGAATGGGATCCAAATACCATTACCAGACTAGGAAAGAATGCCATTCAATGGTACACAGACGGCTCAAATGCAATAGAAGGAACTGGGATAGGAGTGTACAGGCCAGGAACCAAACACTCTGAAAGCTTGGGAGAACTCCCAAGTATCTTTCAAGCGGAAATTCACGCCATAAGAAAGGATTATCATAAAGTCGGATAGTCAAGCAGCCATTAGAGCACTGAGCTCTTGTGTTATCAGTTCCAAAATGGTGTGGGAATGCCTAGGCAAACTCAATGAACTAGGCGAGAACAATATAGTCACCTTACTGTGGATTCCAGGACACACTGGAATAGAAGGAAATGAAAAAATAGCAGATGAACTAGCAAAGAGACTGAAACACACTTTTGGGTGGTATCAGCTCCAATGTAATATTGGAAGAAATAGGCAAAGCTGAAAAAAAGAGAAGATCTGACCATTGGAAAGATCTTGTAGGACTTGGACAATCAAAGATCCTTCTGGGTGGCTACAACCTGTTGAGATCAAATGGATGCATAAGTCAAAGTAAAACTGCACTAAGAGTTCTAACAGGGATCCTAACGGGACATTGTCGCCTGAATGGGCACCTGAAAAAGCTGAAAATAGTGGAGGAAGAAGAATGTAGATTCTGTGGCATGGTAGAAGAAACCTCCATCCACATACTTGCGAATTACTCAGCAATTCAGAATCCTAGGGCACAACACCTAGGAGATTACTGGATAGAAGAGGGACATTTACCTAAGTTGAAGCCTGCAGATATCCTAAAATTCCTCCGGGAAATAGGACTAAAGGAGCTACTAGCCTCTGTGACTTTCCTCGGGAAATAAGTAGAAGTAAGGGGGCACAATAGATCTTTTAGGTCTCAGTGAATGTCACCCTAATTTACATACATACCAAACTTGAAAAGAAAAAAAAACAATTACAAATATTTGTAATTCTTGGAAGCCTACTATTTTATCCTTTGATAAATCATAAAATAAATGAGTTCTCAATTACATCTGATCGAGGCAAATAATGCAATCTTTTTCTTTATCACTTAATAGTCGAAACCTAAGATCAATAAGACGAAAAATAAATTCGTCAAAGCCTGGGTTTACTGCCAAACGACTGGTAAAACGGTTAAGCGTGCTTTTGGAAGGTAACCGGTACAAAGTAGAAAATTTTTTGTATGCTTAAGGTACTAAAAAGTAGACGCTTAAAGCAAACTTCTTAAAATCATCTGTGTTCCTACAACCTTTAGGTGATTTGTTTATTAAACTACACTGCTTTTAATATAAAAATTACTATTTGCTAAACATTTATTTATTTGCTAAATTTGCTAAACAATATTGTAGACTTTACCTAGTTTCATCCTTGGAAAATCTAAAGAAAGATATTTGTGCTACAACTCTACTCCTACAACCGTCCACACAACACATTCGTGATATTTGCTTTTTAAAAAATATCCCTAAATAATAATTGAATAATTCACTGCAAAAAGACTCCAGCCTGTATACTACTAACTCCACTCGTACCTGCAAACTACAAAAGACACACGGTATCTGTCTATCGCTTGATTGGGAGCTTCAGGGTACCGAAAAAGAGTGGCGTAGGAGACCGAGTGAGATAGACATTGCGCTGGGAGGAGCTTAGAGCGAACCTACTATTCTTGTCTATGTACGGTGCCCTAGCGTATGGGAGGAAGGTAGACAGCACGGCCGGACGGGCAAGTCTATCTGTCACTAAAGCACATAATTATGTATGGCGATTTCCCTCGAAACCGATTTAACTACCGATTTTTTTTATAACTGTCTTAGTGCCGATATTCTTTTAATTTTCAGACAAAGAGATCCCGGACGCCGTTCCGCCTCAAATCGAGCCCTGGGTAAATCTAATTAGAAATTATATATTTGACAGTGGTCAATCTTAATAGAAATTATTATCCGCATGCGTGTGGAAAGTTTCTTTGCGCTCCTGTGTGGAAAGAATTTTTCACGCTTGTTGGTATAAGCCACTTTTCGTGGGACTGTACAGTGCGATATACGTTACTTTCCTATGTGGTCGTAGGAAAATTACTGTTCGCCCTGGAAACTTTCTATTGTATAACTTACCTCGATCGGCATCGATAATAATACTTCTATTCTTTGTTGAATGGCTATTCATTAAGGAAACAAATTAGCGCTTACACTAACATTGATTGACATTGATAATAATAATTTTATTTAGTTTAGAATTATCGTAATTGTCAATTACTCTTTGTCTTGTCAAAAAATAATCAAATAGGATATGGAGTGTTCCATTGAAAACAACCTTTAGCCTTCAATCAGATGAACGGTACGGCAGCGCATAAAATACTAACAAAAAAAATTTAGTTTTTTATATAAGATGTCACTTTTCAGGAACAAGGTAATTATGAAGACGAAGATTGTCAAGATGTAGAAGACGACGAAGAAGAGGGAGGCAATGAAGTGAAAGTAATCGACGATTCTAGTGAAGTACCCAACCAGAGCAAAAAATCTGAACAGAATATTGAAGAAGAAGAAAATCCCGAACAACTTCAATCCGAGGCTATCGTAGCGGTACTGACGGTGCGTACATATTTTTAAATTTCAAATCAAATTCTAAATTCGTAATTTAATATATAGGGTGTTTTCAAATATTGTTTGGAGAGATTCGCCATTTAATTATATGGTAAAAAGTTCTTAAAAACATGTGTGATAAGTTTTATCATTTAGTTTAGTACATTTCAGAGCAGATATTCAAAATGTCCACCTCTAGCTAAAATACAAGCATCCCCTAGACTGCTAGATTGCCTAAAACCCTGGAAAAAGCCAGAAGTGTTGCCTATTCCCATTTTTTTTCAATAAATTTTGATATTTAATGCTACAGCGAACCAATTCTGCCGTGACTATTTCAAATTTAAATGATATGTAAGTGATTTTGTTAATCAGGCTCAAACACAAGCAACTATAATGCTACAATATCTCAAGTCTCCACATCTGTTTCAATGACAGTTCCATCTTTTTCCCGCACAAGACCCATAGCTCCATTACCATCTAGACAAAATCATTTACTTCTACAACATGGTATCGACGAAGTAGGAGATGATGGTATCGTTCCATCCACGCCAACTCTATATGTTCCTCGACGTTCGGATGGTTTTGGCGAAGCAGTTAGTTCACCGCACGTTCCTACCAGTGGAAGGTTTACTTTTAACGATCAAACCGCTTCTAATGCTGGACCGAATAACATCGAGACCTTACCTGAACAGACCCTTATGGAATCCAACATCTTGGAAAAAATAGTATGAAAAACATTTTACAACGTGGGTCGTTCTAAATCATTCCAACGGTTGCAGAATTGTATATTTCTGAAAAATAATAACGACACATAACTTCTCACAGCGATATCTAAACAACAAAAAATAGCCTATGCAATGTTTTGGTCGCAAGATAAATCAAGACGAGTACAATGCACGGTAGCGTATCATTTCGGAAGGGTTCACTTAAACTATTTTATGAAAAACGTTTTTATAGACTAAATGATGTACGTTATTAATTTTTCGTGTAAATTATATCAAAAATCGTAGGTAACTCTTAGATAGGTGAACTACCTACGAAGGCTTTTGAAGTTAAAACAAGTTTTGCAATTTAGATTATAAACATGTTAATATAATATTGAAAGGTTTTTTATTTTGTTCTTACAAAACTAAGGAATAAATGAAAGTTCATTAAATTGATACACAATAAAATGGAAGAATTAAAACAATAATCATGATAAATATTTATTGTTCTCGACAATTATTTACAACTATATAACAAGGATTACAACATAAAGTAACTAACACCCAAAATCTAACTGTTTGACATTTTAATAAATCACTTTATCAGCAGTTTTTAATTTATTGAATTCATATTTCGTAGTGAAATCGAATGCCTATATATTTCTCCAAAATATGGAATCCCTCGTCTTATACCTATACCTCGCTTATGTTAATATAACCTTACTTATGAAATGACCGATTATCTTTCTTATTCCATGTATTTTTACATGTTACACATTTTCTCACCATCCTAAATGTCTTCTGAGCACTGAAATAAACAAATTACAATACAAACCCAAATAAAAGCACAATTATAATTAAAATCATATTGACAGATCTCAAAAAGTAGTTCGAGGTTGTCAAGCTGAAAATTTATAAACTATCTTACTATTTGATATTGATAGCAAATGAAAAATCCTAACCGAAAAAATAACGAGCTGGACTGTAGGCTGGTCATACCTGTTTTTAATGCTTTTCACTTTTTTTCTTACTTTCTTTAACGTAAAATACTGCGAAAATCTTTTTATTATTCGGTTATTTAACGTCGGTCTATTTCTGTAACTGAGGCTAATCACCGACGCCGGGAGCACTCTACCCCTAACCGGAAATTTTGCCGAATCCACTAGTGTTCCAACCAGAGGTATGAATCTTTATCGAGCCCAACATCCATGAACTCGGGATCTCGGCATATCTACATTATACCTCGTGCTCATTGGTATAATGCCTGCGAGCTATGATATGCTACTCACCCTAGTACTCTAAAGTGCACCCTAGTAGTCTAAACTGGACCCTAGCAGTCTAAAGTGTTTCGCTGCAGGCTGTACGGGCTCTACAACGGTGCTTCCCCAGAGGTCACCCATCCAAGTACTAACCGCGCTCGACTCGCTTTGCTGTAGTTATCGCATCAGAGGCGTTCCACTTCAGAGCTGCAAAAATTTTAAATACAATCTAATATAAGTTTTTATAAATTCCTAGACCAAGTCCACGATGAAATAAAACAATTTAATTTGTTTAAATCTTCATTATAATGAAGATTTAAACAAAGTATGGATCTTCATCAAGTAAAAGCCTCATCTATTCAATACAAGATCTAATCCAAACTAAAGTTATAGGTTTTAAATAAAACAAAGATAAAAATATTTTTTAAATAAACAAAAACATAAACAAAATAACAAAGTTGATTTTGGAAGATAATGTCATCAGATAGTTTTTAATTTGGCCCGCAAGATTTCTTGTCTAGATTTTTAATAAAATAAGTTAAAAACCCTGGATTCGAGTGCTTTTGATAATTTTATAGTTTTTTGTTTTTATTTTAAATAAAATAGCATATTATCTCGGTAACATTTAATTTTAATTGTAGCTGAAATTCCTTCAATAAATGTTAGCGGAGAAGTTGATAATAATGAAACAGCAGGCGAGGGTAGTTCAGCTGATATGGGTCCTCCAGCGGGGGCGGATGTAATTTCGGCCGGAAAAAGGGCAGGTACTAAAAGCCGGTAGGTAAATTCGGCCGGAGGTTTTAAGTTGCTTCCTTATCTCATAGGTATTTTCGGCCGCAAAAAATTCGGAGTGCGATTTCGGAATTGGGTCCCATGTACCTACTATTTGTTTAATTCGACCAACCTAACAAAACCTAACCCCAACCCCAGTTAGATTCGACAGCGGACCGAATTATGAAATCAAGTGATATTGGAAAATGGTTGCGTTATTTCAAATAAATGACAACTGTATATGTAGGTAATAACGGGCACGAGTTGGGAAACGCCGGCCGAAATTACCCCTGTCATAAATGGTACCCCTTGATTTATGCAGGTAGGCCAAGGGATTACCGGCCGAAATTACGCCCGCCGCTCCAGCGGAAGGTGCAGCTCAACTTGAACAAAACGAAGCAATGTTGGAGGGAGACGATGGTCTAAGTTTGTCGTAACACGTTGCTTACTTTTATTTGTAGATTTTAGTTGATTGATTTCCTTTTGTATTTATCTTACTGTTAAAATGATTTATTTATCAAGTTCCCACCAATTATAGAGATCAATTTGTATTATTAAAATTGAGATTAATATTGAATATTATAGAAAAGTTAGAAATTTTTATTTTAATTCTATCGCCTATTTAATTTTTTTTTAGTATTCTTTTCAATATCCTGGATTTTTCAAATTATTAATTGCTTTAAACTTGAACAGAAACTGAATATTTTCCAAAAAAAAAGTGTTACGTTTCTTCTGTTACGCTTTTTTTTAAGCGCTTCCAATTGAAACTGAATATCTGCTTTTTTCAGTTCCAAACTGTCAGGCTCTACCCACTGCAGACCAAGCAGAAATGATAATATTTCTTGAAATAAATATACTATTATGTTCTATTGTGTAATTATCCAACATTGGTGGGAACTGAAACAATGAAAGCAATTTTATTTCATTGTGTGACGACTTTAACGAATTAAAGATTTATAAAATAATCCACCAGAGGCAACACTGAGAAAATCTAGTAACCTATTAGTGACTTTTCATATTTGGCTTTGTATCGAGTGACAGTTAGCTTTCGCCCGCGTAAAATATGAACGGTTAACCTATAAATACAAAGAAAGCAACAAACTTCAGAAATCGGGGATGGTTATCAAATGCCCAGCATAGGCATAAAACCGAAGTGCTGCTAGCAGCTGATTCTTGGGAGACACGCTGTTGTTTCTCTAATAGCTAATAGTTGATCATTTGGTCTTGTAGGTTTCCTCTAATGCCCGATTGCACCGTTTACTTTAAGACAGATTTAAAATAAAGTAATCTTAAAAATACCAGTTTGCGTTGCACCGCTCTCTTAAGTATTCCTTAAACTATTTAAGGAGGACTTGATATTAAGTTCCCGATCGGGTCGACTTAAGTTCGACTTAGTTTGAAATCGCGGTTGACAGCTGATTTTACCTGAAAAACTTTTCTTTATCAATGACATTTTCGAAGTTGATTTTGATATCCTCGAGATAATAGACTTCTGAGATGCTTTACACTCGATCTGATCATTTCCACGACAAAAGGAATTTGCATCTTATCAAAAATTTTGAGTGACAAAGCAATGCTGTTAACGGGTTTTAGTATTGATAGAGGAAGCTCTGAAATTTCGAAATTATTTTTTAATAAAATATTACTTGATAAGCAGCTTGTCTCCCATGAATCAGTTCCTAGCAGCACTTCGGTTTTATGCCTGCACTAGGCATTTGATAATCATGGTCGGAAGTTTTTTTTTCATATTTGACGCGGGCGAAAGCTAACTGTCACTCGATACAAAGCCAAATCTGAAAAGTCACTAATAAGTTACTAGATTTTCTCATTGTTACCATGTATGCAATGCGTTAAGTGGTTCTTTACTAATGTTTAAGCTGCAGCGGTGCAACAAGCGAGACAGTTAAGTGCTTCTTAAAGCTGAGCACAACTTACGAAAGACATGCTTGAATTCTAAACGGTGCAAACGGGCAATAGATACCGAAAAATATCTTAGATACTGAAAAGTGACTTAGATACCAAAAATAATAATAGAGTCTAACAAGCTAAAGAGAGATACAGCCATATGCTCGCCGCTGCGCGAAAGTTTGACCTCGAGTCGCAATTCTTATCAACGAGACACCACCGATACGAGCTTTAGAATAGAGTTGAGCGAAACGGACGCGGTCAATACCATTTTGCAGCCGGATGCGGTACCAATTTCTGTACCTTTCCTTGACTTGGTAAGCTTTACATACGAATAATCTACAAAGTAACTATAAAAGTATAGTATCTAAAAAAATAACTTGAGATAAACATTCAAATTCTTTTTTTAAGAGTAACTAGATACCCAAAGTAACTTCAGATACTTTTTCAAAAAGTAACTTATCTAGTATCTAGATACTTTTCCAAAGTGTCTTTGACAGCTCTGACTGTAATAAGACAACACAGCCACACGCGCACAAGATATGCGTCTCGAACACTACGCGGCGCTTGTTTTATTTATCATATTCGTGGCCTACTCTGTGCTGCTTGTACAGGGTAGACACTTATCACTTATATGGCCAAGGTCAAACCACATTTTTAGTTTCTTCCAAACGAAGAGATGGCGCGAATAACAGGGTCTTGTAGCTATGCAATTTGTTATACAAATGTTGTAAATTTTGGTTGCATACCTGCATTCATAACCTGTATTTCTGGTTGCATTAATGAATTTATTTTATGGTATATAAAGTATTTATCTATGATGGATGATGGTTGTCTTTCATAAGATAAACATATCCTTTCGACCCAGAGTGATTTTTTATATTAATTGTATTGTATTTTGTTGTTTTCTATTTTCCTCGCATTTTAGTGGTAAGTACATTCCTAAACTATATCTTCTAGGTAAATAGGTTTAATAAGGGAGTTGGTATCTATTTGGTGGTTAAGAAGATTACCTGAATACATATCCGTTTTTAATTATCTCAAGAGCTTCTAAAGCTTTTACTTGATGAAGATCCATACTAAACGATGAAATAAAACAATTTAATCTCCATTAAAATATATTATAATGGAGATTTAAGCAAAGTAAATTGTTTTAATCCATCATTTGGAAGCTCTTGAGATAAATAAAAACAAATAATCAGGTAATCTTCTTAACTTCTAAAAGATTCAAAGCTCTTGAGATAAATATAATATAAATCCATAATAACATAAACTATAGATGTCAAAAAATATTAGTTCAATACTATTATAACGCTTTACAAAATTAGAAAAATGAATTTCCAAAGAGCAGACCGTCTACTAAGAAGCAACAACTACTTCTCGGGCTATATGCCCCGACAGACATTGAATTACACTTCTAAAGTAAACGGGATTGATATATCTGTTAAGATAGAACCGACCCTTCTGATTTGCGATTAGAAGGAATAACATATCACTTGTAGATCACGCTTTACTAATATGACAATTATTTACAGGTAACTGTAATTAAGTAAATAACATGAACTATGTTTTTTTACATTTCCATTGTATCACAAAGAAAAATATGTGTATGTATATTTATATTTATTAATATTATATATTATACTAGTTTTAATTTATAATAACTTGAAATGTATACATTAATATTTATGTAGTACTATTATATACCTGTATTTAAAGGAAATTACACCAATAAATATCTTCACAATTCTTTTGTATTTTCAATTTTGTTAACATAAGTGGAATATTAAATAGCATATATTCATATTCAAATTTGCCGCCACTTTTTCAAATTAGTTTCTTCCAAACGAAGAGATGGCGCTGAAATTCAGGTTCAGGCCTTAACATTGGAGTGTCCTATCTATCCGTATATGTGTTATCTATGGCTGCTTGGTAATACATGTTCACCTCACGAATTACAGCGACGTGCGCTAGTTATAAAAAAAGGAGTAGTCGACTAAATGCATAGTATTTGTATGATAAGATACCATGAACCTTGAAGTGAACTTTAGTATGCAATGCTAACTACATTTATAGTTCTTGAAACGATTTATAAATATTTTCTGCATTGCATTAATAAGTTGGTCTACGTTCAACTATAAATTATAATTACATTATATTTTTAGTGAAAACCATGAAATCGTATCCTTCTATTTCGAGCAACCACTAATAGTTTCAAAAGTAATGAAGCTGATCATATTCCAACACGTTTTTGCCGTGAAAACCGCATAATTTCCAAATAATTGCAAATAACCGACTTTCCAATACAACAACAAACGATTCAAATATGACATTTATCAATTGACAGTCTTGTCACTCTTGTTAGTTCATGCGCATTTGCAAATCCATAATTAACTCGTTTCATGAACTGGTTTCATTAGGCAGTGGAAATGTAATTTAAGTGTAATTATAATATAATGAAAATGTAATTATAATGAACTTTGCATGAATCCGCCTTAATTTTATTTCATATATGACTATTTACAGGGTTGGGATAAAGTATGGAACCAAGTAAATATCTTTTAAACGAAAAGAACGATATTTATGAAAATTTGCAGGTAAGTGCAATGGAACAAAATGCATCTGATGTACATTTTATTGTTAATAATATACTTCCGGTTTTACCGGAAATGCCATCAACTTCTTTAATTTAAATGGGACACCCTATATATTTTTACAGATTTTGAAAGAGTTTGTTATTTTGAATTCATAAATACTGAGTTTAGTGTAAAAAAATTTGTAAAAACGAGGAATATGGCACTTTAATCAACCTCCTTTGAGTTTTTGCATTAGAGCAAAAAACTATTTAGATAAACTAATTGATGTTGTTTGTATGCATAGTAATAAATAAACGAGTACAGTTTAGTACGTCTTTTGTTCTCCAAGTGTCAAATTCTAATTGACGGAAATAAATTTTACAATTTAGAATGGTTCAATTGAGTGAAAAAGAGCGTATTGAAATTTTAATGATGATCGGTTATGGTGATCGTGTTAGAACTCATGAAGAAATGTGTCATATTTTTAATAATTTGCATCCGGAGAGAAATCCTATATCACGCTCAACAGTAACTAAAACATTACAACGTTTTAATACAACTGGGATGGTAAAAAATTTGCTAATACCTTGAAGACCGCGGACTGCAACGAACGAAACTGTTAAACAAAATATTGCAATCAATTTAGAAGAATCACCTCAAACTTCCACCACAAATTTGGCACTAAACCATGGTATCAGTCGACGTTCTGTAGGAAAGATATTAAAAAGTGAAAATTATCATCCGTATAAGGTACAGTTGGTTCAAGAATTGTCAGACGATGATTTTGACCGACGGCTAGAATTTTGCGAACGGCTAATGGACATCTGTAATGTCGACGATAATTTTGCTTCTAACATAGTTTTTTCCGATGAGGCAACTTTTTGTTTAAATGGAACAGTTAATCGCCATAACTCAAGGTATTGGTCAAATGAGAATCCTCATTGGATTCATGAAGCACATACCCAGCATCCACAGAAGTTAAATGTTTGGATGGGAATTATTGTCGAAAATAGGCTTATAGGCCCATTTTTTATCGACGGAAACTTGAATGGTGACAAGTATTTGGATCTATTAAATAACGAAATTATTCCTGCACTTCAACAGAATGGGCAATTACCACAAAATGTTTGATTTCAACAAGATGGAGCACCTCCCCTCTATGATAGACGGGTTAGGGATTTTCTGGATGCGAATTTTCCAAATCGATGGATTGGACGTAGAGGATTCATAGAGTGGCCTGCTCGTTCTCCGGATCTTAGCCCGTTAGATTTTTTTCTTTGGGGTTATCTAAAATCACGTGTTTACGTTAGACGACCAACAAACTTACAGGAATTGAGACAAAGAATTATTGATGAATGTGAACTAATACGTGGAAAAGTCTTAGAAATAGTGACTCAAGAATTTGTTAATAGGATGGCATATTGTCAGCAAGTAAACGGCGAGCATTTTGAACATTTGAAATAATTTTGTTTCTCATTATTGTACAACTAACAGTGAGTTATTCCTCGTTTTGACAAATTTTTTTACACTAAACTTAGTTATTGAATTTAGTAAAGCGTTGTCTGCAGGTATTGTTTTGTTTAAGTTTTGTAACATTCACTTATATTTTCATGTTGTCAAATAAGACAGTTATATAGTTGTCATTTTTTTACATTAAAAGATCATTCCAGTACCAGTTTTTCATTTTCATATAATCACAATAATCCAAAAGGTTATGGGCCCAGATTACGTGAAATTGTAAAGGAAGATTAACTGCAGTAAATATCGTTATTTATTTTGTGCAAGAATTATTTGTGAACTCAAAAAAAGAAAATTGGAAAGCAATTTATTTTTGAAGTTTTGAAGCCGATAATTATTAAAAGACAAAATAAATGGAAGGCGATCGCGTTAATATTGAAAAGCTGGAAAGCGGCAGCAACTGGCTAACATGGAAGTTTCAAATGCGTCAGATTTTAGAAGCTAACGATCTTTTTGACTACGTCGATGGAACAAACGTCAAACCGACATCTGAATGTACAAATTATGCGAAGGAAATTGTGACTTGGAAGAAGGCGGATGCTATGGCCAGACGAGCAATTTCCACGACTTGTATGAAACAGGCATTACTGCAGATTATGAATTGTGAAACAGCTCAAGAGATGTGGGAGACGCTCAAAAGTACGTATGAGCAAACATCAAAGGCAAATATTTTATTTTTACAACAAAAATATTATGGCTACACAAAACAACCGGAAGATGACATTGCGACATTTTTATCAAAATTAATGGAAATAGTGCAGCAATTACGTGATCAAAAAGAAATTATTTCTGAGTAATTTCGAAGATTTTAATGTCACTACCGTCCGAGTTTAATCATTTCCATAGTGCATGGGAATCTGCAAACGCAGATAGTCAAACTTTGGCAAATTTGCGGGCTCGTTTGATGGCAGAAGAACTTCGTTTGAAGTCGCAGGGTCAAGTTCAAGAAGTAGAGGCGCTAATGGCTAAGAGAATCTTCTCGAAGAAACAAATCAATAATTACAAGAAAGGAAATTCATCGAATAATAACAAAGCGACAGATAAAAATGACAAACCGAAAGGCAAATGCTTCAAATGTGGAAAAAAGGGCCACTGGAAAAGGGAATGCTCGGAAAAGAAGACTAACTTCAACGGGAGAAAAGAAGAAAATTCAAATGATGCTTTTATTTGTTACAAAACAACAAATAGAGACCAAGATACTTGGATTTTGGACTCAGGTGCAACTGATCACATGAGTCATCGCCGAGAATGGTTCGAAAACTATACGGAAATAGCTGAACCAATTACAGTTGGTAATGGTGACAAGATAATGGCTCTGGGCAAAGGCGATATCAACATTTTTGCTTTTAATGGGGATGAATGGATTCGCAAACGAGTCATGGGAGTCTTGTTCGTGCCGGAACTTAAGAAAAATTTGTTTTCATTGGGAAAGGTGTTAGATCGCGGGCATCAATTGAACATGAACAACGAAGGTTGCAAATTGCTGAAAGATGGAAACATTGTTGCAGTGGGAGTTCGCAGAAAAGGTTTGTTTCAAATGTTGTTCAGAACAATACAACCATCAAAGATTGAAACTACAGCGAGTGTAGCAATCAAAAACGCTACACTTCGTTCATGGCACGAACGTCTAGGACATCAGAATTCGACACACGTGAAAAAGTTCCTACTAAGTCGGGGTATAGATTTCATTGATGAGGAATTTGCATGTGAAGCTTGTGTCTATGGAAAGCATCATCGAAGCAGTTTCAAGAGTCGCGAAGAAAAGTCAAAGATGTGTGGCGAAATCATTCATACTGACGTGTGTGGTCCGTTTCAGACGAATTCAATTGGTGGATCCAGATATTTTTTGTTGCTCAAAGATGATTATTCTCATTTTCGTTTCGTATATTTCATGAAACAAAAATCAGAAGTAGCGAGTATTATCGAAAAATGTGTTAAACTGATTCAGAAGAAGCATGGTCACAGTGTTCGCAATATCAGATCTGACAACGGCACAGAGTTTGTCAATGAAAAGCTGAAAGTTTTCTTTGAAGCAGCTGGAATTCATCATCAACGAACTGTGCCATATACACCAGAGCAGAATGGTTGTGCAGAAAGGGAAATACGAACTATCGTTGAATCAGCAAGGACAATGCTTGAGGCAAAGAAGATTGATAGGAAATTCTGGGCGGAAGCAGTAAATACAGCAGTTCATGTGCTAAATCAAACTGGAACAAGCACAGTTGACAACAAATCACCGTATGAATTATGGCATAACAAGGAGGCGAAGCTAGACCATTTACGGATTTTTGGTTCGGAAGTATTTATTCACATTCCAAAAGAAAAACGTCAGAAGCTCGACGCGAAGGCAGAAAAATGTATGTTTGTTGGTTATGACAATAATTCAAAGGGATATCGAGTTTGGAATTCGAAAACTAGTAAAATCGAGATCTCACGAGACGTCGTTTTTTTTGTTAGAAAATTCAATGGGAACACTCGATATTTGTGTTGAAGAAAATGCTAGTGTAGTCAGTAAGAATGAAAATAACGAAAACGAAGACAATTATGGTATTGACAAAGGTGCAGAAAATGAAAATGACGAAGATAAGGACACAAATGAATGTGCGTCACTAGATCAACAGAAAAATCGTGGTATGACCTGCGATCTTGATAGCAGAAATATTGTCAATAGGCGTCTACGTGATCGTAACACATTAACACATCTGGTAACTGGTGAACATTCTGCAATGTTGGCAGTCAGTGATGAGCCAAGAACGTATGAGCAGGCAATTCAGTCGATTGATTACAAGCAGTGGGAGCGAGCAATGGATGAAGAGTACGATTCACTTATGAAAAATCATACTTGGATTTTGGTCGATGCGCCAGTTGATCAAAAAGTGATTGACAATCGCTGGGTCTACAAGGTCAAAGAAAATCCGGATGGGAGTGTTAATCGGTATAAGGCACGATTGGTAGTACGAGGCTTTACACAAGAGTACGGAATCGATTACCAGGAAACATTTAGTCCAGTGGTGAAGTTTACATCAATCAGAGCGATCCTAGCATTGGCTGCGGCAAAGCGTATGACACTAAAACAGTTTGATGTGAAAACGGCTTTTCTAAATGGCGATTTAGAAGAAAATGTTTATATGAGCCAGCCAATTGGATATAATGACAACAGTGGCCGAGTGTGTATACTATACAAAAGTTTATATGGTTTGAAGCAGGCTTCGCGCTGTTGGAATAAGAAGCTTACTTCTTTCCTTAACAGTTTTGGTTTCAAAGAGAGTGGATCCGATCCATGCGTTTTTGTTAGCAACGGAAAAGATGGAATGTTAATTTTGGCAATTTACGTTGACGATGGATTGATTGCAGCAGAAAAACAAGAAGCCATTAAGCCGGTCATTAGACACTTACAGAGAGAATTTGAGATCAAAATTTTTGAGCTGAAATGTTTTTTGGGACTCGAAATTGATCAGCTTTTGGATGGATCGATTCATGTTCATCAACAAGGATATGCAAGAAAGGTTCTTGATCGTTTTGATATGACATATTGTAAGACAGTGACAACTCCATTAGCTAGTTCACAAAACCTCGGAGATTTTGAAGCTGATAAAAAAATCGATTTTCCTTATCGAGAGGCAGTCGGGAGCTTGATGTATCTGGCCGTTGCAACCAGACCAGATATTAGTTTCGCAGTTGGAAGTGTCAGTCGATATTTGGAAAAACCAGCTACTGCACATGTGAATGCAGTAAAACACATTATGAAATATATCAAAGGTACAATGAACAAAGGAATACGTTTCGTAAGCGGAAATAATTTAGACTTTTGCGGGTATAGTGATGCCGACTATGCTGGAGACACGCAAACACGAAGATCAACATCAGGTTATGTTTTCATGCTTGGAGGAAGTGTAATTAGCTGGGGATCAGAACGACAAAAATCCGTCGCACTATCCACAACAGAATCCGAGTATGTGGCAGCGTCACAAGCTATAAAAGAACTTGTCTGGTTGAAGAATCTCTTATGTGATCTTCGGCAAGTTAAATTGGATGTACCAGTTTTATTTATGGATAATCAAAGCGCAATACGACTTGTGAAGAATCCAGAGTTTCATAAGAGAACTAAGCATATTGACGTACGTTACCATTTTATCCGAGAGAAATTCAAAGATGAATTTTTTTTTTGAATTACAATATGTTCAAACAGATGACCAGGCAGCCGATATCATGACAAAGGCATTATCAAAATTGAAACATCAACATTTTTGTCAAATGTTGAATGTATTGTCAAAGTGAATGTTGACATTGACTTGTAACAAAAAGTGTATGTAAGTGTATTGAATTTAGTAAAGCGTTGTCTGCAGGTATTGTTTTGTTTAAGTTTTGTAACATTCACTTATATTTTCATGTTGTCAAATAAGACAGTTATATAGTTGTCATTTTTTTACATTAAAAGATCATTCCAGTACCAGTTTTTCATTTTCATATAATCACAATAATTCAAAATAGTATGTATGAATTCAAAATAACAAGCTCTTTCAAAATCTGTAAAAATATATAGGGTGTCCCATTTAAATTGAAGAAGTTGATGGCATTTCCGGTAAAACCGGAAGTATATTATTAACAAAAAAATGTACATCAGATGCATTTTGTTCCATTGCACTTACCTGCAAATTTTCATAAATATCGTTCTTTTCGTTTAAAAGATATTTACTTGGTTCCAAACTTTATCCCAACCCTGTATAATAAATAAATAAATTTATTCATTCTCGATTTAGTTTTATAGTGTTCATTAATATGCCATTTTATATGTTTATTAACATGATATTTGTCATAATTGACAGTTAATGCATCATTGATCGGTAGCATAGCGTATTTCAATTCTGGTGGGAAAAATGGAAACTCTACCAAATCGCTCACATCAATCAGTCGACAAAACACGCGTTCAGCAGAAAATTATCGCTCCGATAGCGCTACGTTGGGATCAACGCGACCATTGTTACAATTTTTGTTGAAATTTCGTTAGTGCATGATTCTAAAAATATATATTTGTTGCAGATAGAAGTAGAGGGTCATCGTCTGGTAATTTCCAATCGAGAGCGGTAGCTAGAAGAGCGAGGGGTCGTAATCAACGACCATTTGGTGGACATTATTCAATGTAATTTACCATTCCATGGATATAATTTGTTGTTAATATTTAGTTTAGGTGCGTTTTTTTATATTTAAGTTGTGTTAGGTTACAGTTTTGATGTTTTGACTGAATTCATACAATTGCAAAAATTTAGGCATTTATAATAAATGTTCTATCTCATAGTAATTGTTTATGTACAATATTTTCATTAAGTATTTACCAAAACATGGTGTAGTACATAGATATACAATAACGTGGAATCTATTGATGTTCAGAATTTAATTTAAAACTGTTCCAGTGAAATTAAATAAAATATATAAATTATTTGGAGTTTTATTATTCTCTTTAATGCACTTCTTTGAAAGCACTTTGAGAACGAACGACATTTATTGGGTGGGGCTCGTGCAGAAAATAATTCAATAAAATAATTTAAAAAAACGAGCATTTCATTATGTATGTTTAGCTGCTAGTGTATGCTTTGTAGCTCCTTCAGCATAAATGAGGAATTGAATAAGATTACAACTAATTAGTGACTAATTGACATGTATCACTGTGACCTTTTCAGATCTATTGTGGTCCTCTAAATCTATATTACATTCTCCAGCCCGACTCTTTTTATGTAGTACAAGAAACCGCTCATTCGCACTGGCATCAGATGTGCTCTGCAGTTTCCGACTCTAGGTTACAGAATCTGGACACGGCTTCGTGTGTAAGCTCATATATTGCCGGGTGGATTCGAAATTAAAACATTAATTTTATTTCCGCCAATGAATTGGAAAAGAATGATATGTGGCCTGTACTTTTTAGGTGTCTTTCCTCCGGAAGGGTGGATGGGAAACTAGTCCTGCAGGTATCCCAGTGGTGGGTCGTCAGTAAATTTGGAGAGGTTAAAAAGGAAGGCAGATGTTTAAAATTAATGAAATATTACCGAAAGCTTTCCAACATGTATGTCGCATATTACCTAAGACAATAAAAAAATGAATGAATAAAGTTAACAATCTAAAGAGGGAAATAATTTTAAAAAGACACTAAATTATAGTAAAATGTTATGCTGTTATATTAATGAATAAATTCTTACTGAAATATAAAATACTTTTCTGATATGTAAGGCTGGCACTGGCAGAATTATATACGAAGGGAATATTTTATAGGTTTTATTTAACTTTAAAAACTTGTGAACAATTTTGTATGATCTTAATAATATTAACTTGGAAGAAATAAACATACATAAGTATTTTAAAATTATTCTGAATGTATAATTCATATCTAGAACGTGTTGTTTTAAAATGAATATAATCCGTAGTTAAAAAGAGTTATTCTGCTACAGAAAAAGCTTGCAATGTTTGCACAAAAGTATAACACAGTAATTTATAATTTAAAAATATTTAGTTTAAAAATAATGTACAGGGATTCAAGATAAAGATAGTTAGATGACCACGTGGCAAATATTATTTCATCTAACTATGTAAAAAATAAAATATATTATGTGATGAAAATCATCTCCACGATTACTTTGAATGAAACTAATTCATTATAAAATATAATTTTGGACTTACCACAGCAATTTAGGTAAAAAAGATATAGAAAAGATAAAAAGATAGGTCTTGCCTCGAAGACAGTCGATAGCGAAAAGGAGCTTTGCTCGCGGCGGTCGGAGGAAGTTCGCTGGCAAAATGGAGGTGGCCATAGGGAAAAAGAAGGAAGGATAGTTTTTCATTCTCCCCCCTCTCGAGGAGAGCGGACCGCTATAGGCTTTCCGGAGCCCCCTCAGCCAACATTGGAAGGAATAAGGATTGTTTGGTGCAGGGGATGGGAATGGAGGGAACGGTGGTAGGTGCCTCAGAGGTGTGTACTGACCCAGCATTCGCCTATTGCTACGAGAAAACCTCTGAAAAAACTCATAGCAAGTCAGGCGGACCTGGAATTTGAACTCGGCAAGCCGAGAGCATAACCACTCCACCACTTGCTCGGTAACCGGCCGTTGGCAGATGTCAATTGTCCTATGGTTAGGGTTGAGGATTGGAAGTGGCTAATGAGACGACGATCGGGAATTAGATAATGATTTGCGATATACATTTAAAAGTCGAAACAGGTCGATAGACATGCTACAGCTTAATAGGTCTGCCGTAAATGTTGTCCTCTAATGAACTGTTTCGCATGTCTCTGTCCTGAAATGTAACAGCATTTCAGAAATTTCTGTACCATCTACTTTCTTGTGGCCACGTTTGTTGCAGTTGGCTGCGGTTGGTGGCAAAATTTAGCCCGTATCTTGTCGGCGAAAAAGAGATTTGTGGTTTGAGAGGGAATAACGACTGTTGACATATTCAGCCCTATTCCTTAACTGAAGTAGAGATGAATGCGTCGAATCGAAATCTTGACAAATTGGAATCTTCGATATCTATCGCGTCACTTCGTATGTGAAATCGCCATTCTCCAACCCAGGTAGACTTGAAGGTGAGTCGAAATGTGCGATTTTTATTTGACGCGCGTGAATACTTCTGACAAACGTCGCATCATCGGTGCGAATGTAGCTCTTAATAGGGCAAGACCACGTGACGTGATGTGGCAGTCGCCATTATGAATCTGATGATTAACAAGCGTTCTTTGCACAACACGTGGTTCTTAATAGTTATTTTGATCGAGTTTGAGTTCATTTAATTTTAATTTTGGTGCTTTCTTCGACATTGTTTTAATTGCTCAGGTATTTTAAAAGCTACATTTGACTGTTTATAATAAAAAGGATTATTAAATCAATACAAAACATCCAAATTACAAATCTAAAATCTATCCAAATAATTGTTCATCCTCAGGGTGACTGTCATTTAGTGTCAGTTGCTGGACATGCCCTACAACCAATTGACGTTATCTATGAAAGTAAGTAACTTTACAAAATAAAATGCAAATGAGCCAAATTTACTGTTCACTAATAAATATTTCGGCAGTCGCTAAAGCATTTTAATTTTTGCATTGGGGATTTCGAAAGGATTCTCTCAAAAAACGTCTTTGATTGCAGAAATCTGCACCCTGCGTTACCCCACTTAGCTCACAACGTTCGCCCTTCTTAACCTGCGCAGCCTTCTATATCTGTATTAATTTCATGCAGTCAATTCTCCGTCTATTTCTTTTAAACGGAAATTCTTAAATATATAGGAATAATAATAAAACACTCGTTGTTAGTTTTTTTTATTATTTCATATGTTAGTTCAGTTATGAATTTTTCGCTGCCTCTTACTCATTCATTAAGCTGCCGTTACCTTCAGGATCATCGAGCCAAGGGTAAGCAGCTGGACATGGCACACAACTTACCATATTTCTTTCAACGTCGTCTTTTTTCAACTTACAGGTTTGCTCTAGACAATTTCTTGATTCAGCAGGTGTGTTGGAGCTGTCAAACTGGTCAATAGTTACTGGATTTTTGATAAAATCTAATATCTGTTAAAAAAAAAATTAATAGAGTATGAATAAACTCATACGAAAAAACCTGACTCCAGGTCTTATTGTCAAAAAAAATTAAACACTCTAGCGCGGTTTTAAATATCATTAGTTTCAATTCTATCTATAATCAACAACTATGCTTTCTTTCATTTACTACTGAAGCTCTCATAATTCTTCTGGTCAATAAATTCATTTTGATATTTATTCATAAAGTTGTGAATTTCCTCAATCCTTTAATCTATAAATTATAACCACACAGCTCTTCAAAGAAAATGCAGTCTTATTGTCAGTTTTTAGTGTATGGAAGTATTGGATAAACTCACCTGTTTTTGATTCACGAAATATACGTCAGTCCTTTCTGTTAATATTCTGTCCATGAATTTATTTAAACCTTCAAAACTATTTTCTGTAAAGTTGAACCAATATGAATTGACGGTCAATGTCATTGGGGTTTTCAATTTTTTCAATTCCTCAGAATCTATCTGATCGTACAACCATTTAGCAATCTCGTCCGCAGTTCCACTAAAATTATTACCAAATAGTTGTAAAACACATGTGCGAAACCATGTATAGTTGATGTGTATAACATTTTAATAATCATTCAGATCACGTCCCTCTGGATTGTAAAATTAAACTATTAAACATCTATTATACTTGTAAATAATGCCATTCAATGGTACATAGACGGCTCAAAAGCAATAGAAGGAACTATAGGAGTGTACGGGCCAAACACTCTGAAAGCTTGGGAAAAACCCCAAGTATCTTTCAAGCGGAAATTCACGCCATAAGAAAGTGTGCCCAGTTCAGTATTGATAAAGGATGTAGAAGGCAAGGGATTATCATAATGTCGGATAGTCAAGCAGCCAT
Source organism: Lochmaea crataegi (assembly GCA_947563755.1). Classification (NCBI taxonomy): domain Eukaryota; kingdom Metazoa; phylum Arthropoda; class Insecta; order Coleoptera; family Chrysomelidae; genus Lochmaea; species Lochmaea crataegi. The sequence goes on from OX387422.1 coordinate 116,264,604, forward strand.
TAAAGCACTGAGCTCTTGTGTAATCAGTTCCAAAATGGTGTGGGAATGCCTAGGCAAACTCAATGAACTAGGGAAGAACAATATAGTCACCTTACTGTGTATTCCAGGACACACTGGAATAGAAGGAAATGAAATATCAGATGAACTAGCAAACAGGGGGACTGAAACACCCTTTTGCGGGCCGGAACCCTTTTGCGGTATCAGCTCCAATGTAATATTGAAATAAATAGGCAAAGCCGAGAAAAATAGAAGATCTGACCATTGGAAAGATCTAGTAGGGCTTAGACAATCAAATATTCTTCTGGGTGACTACAACCTGTTAAGATCAAATGAATGCATAAGTCAAAGTAAAACTGCACTAAGAGTTTTAACAGGGATCCTAACGAGACATTGTCGCCTGAATGGGCACCTGAAAAAGCTCAAATAGTGGAGGAAGAAGAATGTTGATTCTGTGGCATGGAAGAATAAACCTCCTTCCGCATACTCGCGAATTGCACAGCAATTCAGAATCCTAGGGCACAACACCTCGGAGATTACTGGATAGAAGAGGGACATTTACCTAAGTTAAAGCCTGCAGATATCCTAAAGTTCCTCCGGGAAATAGGACTAAAGGAGCTAGTAGTCTCTGAGACTTTCCTCGGGAACTAAGTAGAAGTAAGGGGGCACAATAGATATTTTAGGTCTCGGTGAATGTCACCTCAATATACTTACATACATACATACAACATCTATTATTGTTTTTTGTTTATCGTTTAATCGCTTAATTAAGATTGTTTTCAGGAGTTTTCTTTGGGTCAGAACTTTTGAACGGTACGTTCAATTTGTTTCATATTCTGGTAAAATATTAGGTACACTACTACTCAAAAGTATAATATATTTTCAGCAAATACTAGTTGAATAAATTCTTCTTAGTGCCTCATTTGTCTTGTTTGGCGGAATTGTTTTTAATTTGGAATATTTTTTTCTTAATAATTAATAATGTTTTTTTCAAAAGAGTTGTTATTGGTTGAATTTTAAATGAATATGACAACGACAAAATTAATTCACACATTACCTGATCCCACAAGACGCCAAATTGTTGCATTCTGTTCCATCTGGCGACTGTAAGTCATTAATAGGTAAAATCCAAAATCCGGGGAATGCTTCAGTGGGACATTCAGCTCCTAAAAGACATGATTCCGTCGATGCATAGTCTAATGTGTACGGGTATAACCTTGAAGATGGCAGAGAAGGCCAAGAATTATCATAAGAGAGTTCAGAAGATATGTAGGCCTTTATTGAGTTGTTTCCAGCAAGTTGAAGTTGTGGTGTTCTGACACCAATGATTAATTCTGAGGGTACATTTGCGAATTTTGCAAGAATTTTTTTTTGTCCTTGGAATTCTTTAACTAACGTTTCTTCTGCAGCAGTTCTCCAGTATTCTTGTGTATTTTCGCTGCAAGACGTTAAACATTAATATTTTAATACAAGACACCTTTTCCTCGGCGGTTATTGAATTGAAATAATCTAAACTCTATTCAGGGATAGCCTAAAATTGTGAATTGACCGGCCACATAATCCTCAATCCCCTTGTCTTGTCTTCGCTAAAGTATGATGAGGCTTAAGGTGAATTTCGGGTTCTGATTTGAGTTTTTCAATAAGAGGAAGTGAAAATGCCCTCATTTCTCGATAGTTGACACAGTTAATAACCATGCTAAAAATTACTCTTGGGATCACTCAAGCTAAAGTAAGAGTTCAACCCCAGCAGTGGCGGCTTGTGGAGTCTGGCAGACGAGAAATTACCAATTTCTTTAATACCTATTTTCACACCTACAAAATTGAATAGAAACTGTGTCGCTCTATGTTAGTCAGCATATACAACACTAACACTTGAATTTGTCATTTTTGCTCTAATTTAATAATTGTAACGTTCTTTATTCTGTTAAAATTTGAACGTCAGCTGAGCAGATTGTGATGTGACTCTAATTGGAGAAATGAAGTTGGTTTTCCAACGAATGTACCCGATGGGCTCGCCCGCGACTCTATCTTCCGCAATATAAATAACAACGTCAGGTTTAAAGTCATATTCCAAGAATGCATGAGGTATCACCCGAATTTAATTCATTCCTATCGGTTTTTTGATAAAATACAGTTTCTCTGAACAGTTTTGTACTCTGCATAATGTCGCACAACATAACTGTTGTGGTTAATGGTAGTAATGAAAATTATCTTTTTTGGGAATTTATCTGCAAAAGTTGTGTTTGTTATTAATAGGTAAGTAGCCAAAAATGCGAAGACTTTGAAGATGACTGGACCCGCTTGTAGGAATAACAGAAAATAACAAAATCTTACGATACTGAGTGTAATGTGATGTATTTTATATGTACTTATATAAAAATAGATTTGAAACAACAAACTCTTCTTTTTTTTTTAAAGAACTTTACTTAGTAATAAAGGCGATAATATTTATCGATATTGAAGTATACGTACGTTATAGAATGTACAGCAATTTCGAATCCATAATTGTAAAGGTCATTAACCCTTGCATAATTTGTATACTCATGAGGGACAAAGAAAGTTGCACCAATATTATTACCGTCTGGATTTGTCCGACTGAACAATAACGGAGACCATTTATTTTTAAAAAGATCCTCTGTCACGGCTTCGTCAAAAGTTAAACTGATCAGCTGAAAAAATTGATAATTCTTCATCTATTTTTATTGCTTAAGAATTTAGTATTTAATTTGTTTTCTTTTTCTACTGGAAAATAGTAGTTTTTCTACAACCACTGTTCATAGATCAATAGCTATTTGTGTATCAAGAGCAAAAAGTAGTCGAGACAGAAAGCAATCTGTCGAGACTACCAAAGGACTTTCTGCTCGAAATACACACAAGATTTTTTCTACGATCACACCAAAATAAAATTAATTTTTTATTAAAAACGTGTTACTTTCATTACAATATTGGAAGTTTATTTGACATATTAAGCCTACTATTTGAAGACAAAAGATTAATTGTGTATGTTGTGTTTAATACTTATGACAATAGACTTTATGATTTAAAAATTTATGATTTTATGGTTGTATGAATATTATAGTTCATTAAATAAATTACAACTTTTTTAAATTTTATTTGAACGGAATACAGAACGATAATAAACAAACATACCTTTTACTTATTAACTAAATTAAAATTAAAGGTACAATTTTGGCAATTTTTTATGTTTATGCCTGAGGTAGATGTCTCTGAAAGGTTAGAAAATGTAAAATCTTTCTGGTGGCAAGTATTAATGTTGATTCCAGATGTTGATGGCTCTGAAGGGTTACAAAACAGATAGGGTATTTTTTCTGGCACTTGAGCTGAAACTTGACCAGATATTTTTTGAAAAGTTTCTATTTTATTGTTTATGGATTCATCAATATACCCTTCTGCCACATTACTGCTTTTCCATCCGCCATGTTTTTTTAGTTGAATTAAATCGGCTCCGACATTTACTAATAAGGTACGCCGGAAACAATGTCCTGTATAAGAATCAGGATTCGGCAAATTTAAATATTTGGCAATATCAGTAGGTACTTTACCAATCGTATTTAATCCTACTACCTGATTTGCGCATTTTCCTTTGGAATATCGGAAAAATAGGCGATTTTCTGAACTATTTTGGCATTGCTTTCTTATGCAAATATACTTTTTACAACACGCAACGTAATCAATGTCGTTTTCTTCTTATTTGAAAAATCAGTATCACTTGTATCCATTTTTCTTGTTTTTTAAGTACTTACTGACTTATAGTAAAATATTAATACAATTACACAGCACAGAACTATCTCAAAAAATATTTCAGTGACAATGCACTAGGTTCTTTCTTTGACATAGACATACTTGATTCTTATAATCCGTAAGTTATTTGCAAGTATGTTGTGTTGCCTACCTATTGCCATTGTTTCCAGATTGCAGTTTCGTGTACCTATGTACGTAGGCAACACTTATTACATTAATGTCAGATATTTATTACATTAATGTCAAATATTTTTTAGATTTCCCTATTTCTCATTAAATTATTACGGAAAATACTGTTGGATGCTTTAACATATTAGAAAATCAACTAAAATATTTATTTATTCTACAGTTTATATTAAAATAATTACTAGCTCTCTTTTATCTATAAATAAAATTAGGCGTGCGCCAAAGTTACTTTCTGCTTAAGAGCGCCAATAATGTCAAATTATGACAGCTCGCGGAAAACATCAACTTTGCGGTTAGATTTGAGTGTGCAAAAGCCTACTTTGGGTAGTGATCGTAGGAAAAAAATTTTATTTGCAAAGTACTCACTTTGCGCACACTTATTTCAATGGTTATTTTTGTATCTAGTGCGCGAAATGCTACTTTGGTGATCGAGAATTGAATTTTTTAACGAGGCGAAGCCGAGTTAAAAAATTATTCGAGACCACAAAGTAGTTCGCGCACGAGATGCAAACAATATTTTTTCTACAAACGTCAAAATCTATCTTTTAAAAATATTATAAATAAGTAAAATGCCTAATTTATTTTAGAAAATAGTGTTGATCTGGCTTAAAATGTCTCTCCTAATCAAATTTTCACTGTTACTATGGATTAATGTTAATATTGTAAATAATAACTAGTGAGTTATTGTAAAATTCTATCATTTTAAAAGTATTTAATTGTTATTTATTTAAAAATAAATAATAATTTGGAGTTTCGCTTCATTTTTTCAAAGATTGAAATACAAAAGTTTTATTAATTTACATGCAGTGTACGAAATACTTCGCACGCTGTGCGCGAAGTATTTCGCGCACGGTGTCATGGTAACGTAAGAATCCGAAAAAAGTGTCACTTCGCATATTGTTGTCAATGCGCAAACCTTGTCATTTTTTGACGTTTGTAGAAAAAATAATTTATTAGTATAATCAACCGCGGTGACGTTTTCCCCTCCTGTCAAAATTAATTTAAGGAATAAAAACTTCGTTTAATTTTATCTGTTTAACGTTTTAACATAAAAGTTTGGTAATGCGTCATAATTAACCACGATACTTTTCAAATATAGTTAATTTGAATGAATTTATGAGCAAAATGAAACTTACTTGAGGATACGAATCGACGTTGTCGCCAAACGGCGAATTTCCTCCTGAACAGCGACAATCTGGAAGGTTACAGGAATCCAAATTGCAATCCTGTGCCTTCTCACTAGTTCCCAACTGGGCTAGCAGCAGAAAAACAAAAACACTCACCAAACCTCTTTGATGTATCATTGTTAATACCGATTTTGTTTATGATCTAGACTTTATATAATTATACTTTCTGTACTACTAGGAGAAGTGGGATTTTCTTATCAGATAATCTACCACTCACTCACATCTATTGATAGCCAAATATAATTTAAAATAATATTTTTGATGTAAAACATCCATTGGCGCGACTTGGCAGTAAAATCGGCTGGTTTGCCGTCACGGCATACAGCATGACGGTCTGAGCCCTCTTTCACACTTACGACTTTCTTAACGTGACCGTGTACGGCATCGGTTCCATGTGTAATGGTAGCACATTGTCTTAGATGTAAACTTCCACACAAGACGGTTTGATGACGGTATCGTACACGGCTGCCGTTGCAGCGTGGCAGAATGACTGCAACGACACGATGCCGTAGCCATGTACGGCAACAGAAAAACAGACAAGTGTATACAAGTAGGTATGCACACGTGCTGAGTGCCGTCTATTGACACGGCATTCATTGAAAAGGTTTTTGGTCTCTGTATTGTACTATTAAATAGTGAAAAAATATAACGAAGCAATGATTATTGAAATTGATAATGAACTACTAATTAATTACACTTGTTGAACAGCGGTCAGTACTATGGGATAAAACGATTGACGACTATAAAAACAGATACAAGACATTGGAGAGTTGGAAGGAAATTTGTATGATTTTGAAGGATAACTTTAACGAACTTCCAACAGACATTCGAAAGTAATTAAAAAATTCTGAACTGTCTTCCCTTATCTCATGAAATAATGTTATAAAATTTGCTCATCAACTGACTGTTTCTTATTTTTCGTGACTATTTGCGATGATGATATATCATTATTAACAAGCGACTTTTTCTTTCACCCATCCTGGTGCACTTAATACAAAAACTGAGCGCCATCTACTACCGTGTGCCGTGTGAACACAAACCCAAAAACACACGTCACCGTTGCCGTTGCCGTACACGGTCACGTTAAGAAAGCCGTAAGTGTGAAAGAGGGCTGATAATCATGCAATCTGACCATATACGTGATTATTTTAAGTCCCGAAGGGAAAATGTTTCCTCAGAAATCCGTTGTGAAATAGTTGTTCGTCCTGGGACAAAAATCTACCCCTCACCCCTAAATGTGTTTGTTTCGGGTATCTGGCGACCCAGGAATCATTTTTGGGATGGAAATACACCTCATTTTTTATGTAGCCCCATATAAAAGAATCTAAAGCTGTTATATCTGGTAAACGAGGAGGCCACCGAAAAGGACCATTGTTAGCTATTCACCTATCTTCAAACGTCTCATCTAAAAATTGGCTTACCATTCTGGAACAGTGAGGAGGAGCTCCATCGTGAAGGAAAAATATGTTTCTAAATGCATGCGGTGGTGAACGATCTAAATAATTTGTGTTTAATTCTCTCAATATATGATATCTTTGACCTAAAAAGTAATTTTAAAAAAATAAAAATTTAAAATTATTGTACCACAATTTCTGACCGTTTAAGTTTCCATCATAAAATTGAAGAGCTACAACCTGGTTGTCTCTGACCGCACAAAAGACATTAAACTCCCATCGTTCTTGAAAACCACGTAGGTACTCTTGTTAAGTGTTGATTTTCTTCGCTCCAGAAATGCGAATTGTGCCTATTAAACATTCCGTTTTTCGTAAATTTTGATTAATCGCACCATATAATATTCATCAAATATTCATTATTTTCTTGACATTTTACCAACATAAATTGTATTCTCCTATTATAGTTTGCTTTAAACTTTGAACTGGGTTGAAAGAGTAGGGATGAAACTTACGTTTTTTTTTTAAATTCGTTGAATGGATACCATTGGTATACCTAAATCTCTCGCACCACAACGTAATGACGCTTCGGAAGCAGCATAGTATCCAAGAACATTGATTTCGTGATCCCTATTATCTACAAGTACAACAGACTTCACTTTCTTCACTTTTGCTTGAAAACAACCAAATTGTGTTAAATTGTTTAATATTCTCTTTACTGTGTGACGGCTGGGTCGGGGTCGTTCTGGATATCTTGTAGCAAATAAAACACATGTTCTAGTAACCACTCTGTCACATTCACCATGTAGTAAAAGTAAATTTAGATAATCTTCATTGTCTATCACTGTACGATGCGATTGACTTCAAATAATGACAATTAATACTATTTAATTATGACATGTAAATACACAGCCTTTTAAAATAAAAGAATAATTAACACGGCCTACGCCTACGTAATAATAAGGCTGAAATAATTAATATTTTTAAATACATGTTAATATCTCAAAAACGCTTAAGAAGAACATAAACTGCCCTTATTTTCGGCCTTAGAATGAAGTGAAAGAATAAAAATAAGGTTGTTTCATTAAAAAAAATAATAATAAAAAAATATTTAACATTTTTGAACTTGAAGTTTTCATCATTTTTTTACGAACCCTGTATACAAAAAAGAAGTTTTCGACATGTCACCAATTACATTGATTGTCCTACTAATCAACTATATAAGATGTTTTTTATTTGGTATTGGGATGTTCACACAGAATTTTCAATATGAAGTTACTTATACCAAATGATTCGCAAATCCGGCTAGAAAATGCAGTGTGTCAATTTTGACTTTTAAAACAATGTACTATACACCGTGAACGAAAAACAATGTAAAAAAAATTTCAAACCCATTACTATGGTAAAGAGGGTAACAGATAATGCTCTACCCCACCTACAAAAATTTAAATGGCAACCCCCCACTCGGTTAAGTTTTATAAATAACCGACTTACGGTAATATCATAGAGAAAACCACTCAATAAGACCTCTCCTCCCAATCCATTTAATTGGATAATTATTTTCCAATCATCGTCGTCTTGGTGGTTCTCTAGTTCATGAATAATTAAGTGCTCAATAGTGTTCTACAGCATATCCAGAATTTCCTGGTATAAAATGGGGTCCAATCACTAAATCTTCTAATATCACTTCCCAAACATTTAGTTTCTCATGATACCGAGTGTCAGTATCTCTAAATAGCTATTGGAATTTAATTTTTAGACGTATTGAGGCTTGCTCTACCTATATAAAAAAAATAATAACTTAGAAAAAAATAAAGATTTTACGGTTCTCTTTATAGCTTGATATATTATCAAGATAAGAAAATATATACATGCAGCTTTACTTGTGAATTATTTACGGTATCGATATTAAAGTATTTTTAGAAATATATTGATGAAAACTTTGAATGTATTTTGATAATATAGAATAATAAATATCTACGGCGCCTTTCTGCGGAATTTTTGATAATAGTGCTACGCGAGCTACTGCATTAATATGCTCACTTAGTGCCCCCAGTGAAATCCCCATATGAGACGACTATGGCTCCTCCGCCCAATTTTCGAGAAACATCGAGAATACCCACCGCATCCGGTGCATCCGGTGCATCCGCCAGAACGTCGAGAACGGTTTTATTGGATGCACAGTTCCGAAGATGTGAAGGACTGGTGCAAGAAGTGCACTACCTGTGCTACGACCAATGGACCGCACGGGAGAAGAAAGGCTCCTATGAAGCAGTACAATGTCGGAAGCCCTTTTGAACGCATTGCCCTGGACATTGCCGGACCGTTTCCACCGACAGCAAATGGCAGCAGGTACATTTTGGTGGTGATGGACTACTTCACAAAATGGGTAGAAGCGTATGCCATTCCAAACCAAGAAGCCGCAACGGTTGCCGACGTGCTTGTGAATGAGTTCATTTGCCGATATGGAGTGCCCCTGGAAATACACAGCGACCAGGGCAGAAACTTCGAAAGCCAGCTGTTCCAGGAAGTTTGTGAAAAGCTCGGCATGAAGAAAACGAGAACTACGGCTTTGCACCCACAGTCGGACGGGATGGTAGAGCGAATGAACAGAACTCTTGGCAAATACCTGTCTAAAGTAGTATCTAACCATCAGCGAGATTGGGACCAATATCTCTCGCTATTCGCGATGGCCTACAGATCCGCCATCAATGAGTCCACCGGCCAAACACCAGCAAGAGTTCTGTTCGGACGCGAAATGAGATTACCCTGCGACCTTGAATTTGGATGCCGACCCGGAGAAGACATAGCTGGTGAAGATTACGTAACCCAGCTGAGAAAAAGAATGGACGACGTACACGAGCTGGTTCGATCGAATCTTCAGATCGCTAGCGATAGGATGAAGAAAAGGTACGATACGCAAGCTACGGAAGGAGGTTTCCACGAAGGAGACAAAGTCTGGCTGCATAACCCAAGAAGACAAAAGGGTTTTTCTCCAAAGTTGCAGAAAGCTTGGGACGGTCCGTACCTCGTAAAGAAAAGAATCAACGATGTCATCTATCGTATCAGCAAGATCCCAAATGGAAAGCCAAAGGTGGTACACCGTAACCGATTAGCGACATTCGAGGGTGACCACGATGAGGAAGTAAACCAGCTTCAGGAAGTAGCCGACCCTGCTTTTGTAGAGTTCATGGGTGCTTATGGTGGTACCGGAAAAGCGAGATTCGGCGTCACCACTGAGAGACGACAAGACCTGCTTACCGTTCCGGAGGAATACTCACTGGCAATAAACATCCCTGCCAGCGTAACCGATGCGCGCGGACTGGCATCTCTGTTTATAAAGAAGAGTGGCGCACGACTCTTGGTAAACCAGTTACCAGTACCAGGTAAAGCTTTGAAGCTGCAAAATGGCTCCCGCTACAATTTCCACCTAGTGACGAGGAACACCTTCGACGAAAGACCAACGTACGAGGATGTCTGGGAAGCATTACGAAGCCTGAGGGAGCATGTGCTTGAATTGAACGTGCATAGGCTAGCCATGCCCAAGATTGAATGTAGGCATTTAGATTGGCGAATAATCCGTAACATGGTAGAAGTAATCTTCCGAGACACCGAAGTGCAGGTACTGGTTTGCGGCCATGCTCGGGAGACACAGCCAACAGAGAAGACGGTCGCATGTTACTTCCATACAACTGGAAAATGCAACAAGGGGACCAGTTGCCGATACAGTCATCTCGTTCCAGTTTCCTAGCTAGTTCCAGGAGGAACTGTCTCTTAGGGAGGGGGCAATATTACGCGAGCTACTGCATTAATATGCTCACTTAGTGCCCCCAGTGAAATCCCCATATGAGACGACTATGGCTCCTCCGCCCAATTTTCGAGAAACATCGAGAATACCCACCGCATCCGGTGCATCCGCCAGAACGTCGAGAAATTTCTAGAATTACGGCGCGCGAGTATAAATAGGCCACAAGCATCGCTGCAGGCAATTAGTCAATCAGTCAGTGTTGATACCGAAGGAAAGTAATCGCGCCTCCATAAAGTGTTTATTAAGTGACTCTCATATAAATTATAATTAGTGTGTTTAGTGTATTACATAAATTATTAAATAAGGACTGAATTACATATAAATCTGTAAATATAAATTAATTGTAAATATAAATTAGAATAAACGTTACAATAGCTTCGAAAAATTTTAAAAAGCTCCCGATTCTTTTCTGATTACATGCGTCTCTTTCAATCTCAGCTCCCACGTCGGCAGAAACTAAAAATAATAATTTGTAGACTTCGATTTCATCTTAAAATCTTAGTAGAGTTGAGGTAGACGCCTTAAGCCGTGGCTTCACCAAACTGGCCGAAAATATTTTAAAATAAAAATATCGCATTTAGGCAAGATTTTTTGGTAGAATGACTATAGGATTATTACTTTGAAAAAAAGTTAACGGTGTAGGATTGGATTTAGGTTAAAGTTTACTACTTAATTTGGATTATTATGTAAACGATGGGCTGGTGAGTTGATTTTTACAATTTTTTGAGAAGTCATTAATAAATAACTAACAAGAATCGCCCTGATGGATTCTCAAACCTCTAAATTATGTTTTAACATTTTCCGTCCTTCAAAATCAGCTTCACATCTTTTTCCATTATTCCATCTGTAGCGTACAAAGCACCTAACCGGTGAATTGATACGCCTCAAGGTCCGGAGTTAGTTTCGAAGTTGAAAATATACAAAGAGTTGATGATATCTTTTAAAAACTTATATTTTTCAATATACTTGACAATCTGTCTCAAAATTAAGAATGACAAATATTGACAACTACTAGATTAAAATAAAATACAAAGTGTCAAAAAAATACACAAACACTAGCATTTTCCAACACCATCTATTCATGAAATATATGATATGTTTTCGAATGTCAAAAGTTATACAATTCATTGTAATTTAAATACACCTGCACACAAATGGGGCATTCGTTTTCTTTCCGTTAGCTCTAGAGCCTCCATCCTGTTCAAGTATAGATACCAATACGTCAAAGCTGGTATAGAACTGCTAAAGAAGATTCTCCTCAAATAGAAGACTCAACAAATTGTCTCTGATCTGCATCCTTGGACATTTTGGACTTCAAAAAGAGTTTTAGACTTCAGGAAAAATGTACAAGGATTGGTTCGTTTGACTGCCTTCGAAGAATATTACCAAGCAAGTGTTTAGTTATTGAAGCTCTGTTGTGGTCTGTGCATTACTACCAGTTCCCAGTGAGTTTTGGTCTATTAATGAGGTCCTGGTTTATCTTGATTCTGACAGATGAGTGTTCCACCAGGGTGGAATGCCGCTTCAAAGGCATTGATTATTACCCCGTTCAAGTCCACAAGCTCATGTTCAGGTCAAGATTGTGTCTAACTCTCTCCTGTGGATATTTTCTTAGGGATATGTGTTATAGTTTTCCCAGTCAATTTCCTTTGGTTTTTTCTCCTGAGACTTACTTTGGGTATGCCTAGTTCTGATTTAAATTTAAAATACTATAATCAAAGAGAGATGATTCACACAATACTCTCCAGTCTTTTACTTTACTTATATTGGTTGTAGGAAAGAGAAGAGATAAAAATGCAGTTGCTTGGAATGATATGTTCTATTTAAATATTGGCTCCTGTTTTATTTGATCTTAAAGAGATACTGGTCAAATGAGGGGCCTAGTTCCAAAGTGTACAATCTCCAATTTAAAAAAAAATTAGGTAGATGGCGTTTCTGATGTAATCCTTAATGCTTACTTCAATATACCATCATTTTGTTCCAAAGCGGTCAAACTACAGTCTACTTTTAGTGTAGAAAATGATGCTTATTTCCATAACGTACAATCTCCAATTGCAAATGAGTTCCAAACCGTACAAACTCCTAACTTGTCAACCAAAGCAAAGTGTACAATCTCCAATACATATAGATACACATGATGATGATTTACAAAGTCAACATTATTTTGTTCGCGCCAATTGAGCAGTGCACATGTTGTTTAACGAAATAACTCGCAATTAAATGGTTACTCTTCAGATGATTATTAAACAGAAAAGTTGTTTGTGTTGAACGTGGTGTTATCTACTATAATATTGTTATAATATTACCTATTCAATTGTAAAATGGACGTTCAAGTAAAACCAGTTGGTGAGAAAAAAGCCCGAAAAAGGAAACGTAATTCTGTAGAATGGAATAAAAATAGGGATAAACAAATCAGGTATGTTTTTTTACAGAGATCAGTTGATACAATTTCTATGAGTCATTAATTTGAATAGGTATGATCCGCATTTTCTTCCGGATTATCCAACATGTGGACACAATACTTCTGCACTTACAATGGCAGAAATTGAGAATTTTCACACTTAGTTTTATGAAGTTAAAAACAAAGTTTATCAGGATAATTTTATTCTAAAATATTGCAAAACTATACCGGTGAAGCGCCAGAGGCCAAAAAATCCGAAACACAGTGCAAAAACATTTCAAACACAGTTTTATGTTCTGAGTCAACAAAAAAAATAATTCCAGTCTGTAAAACTTCTTTTATGGCCATTTTGGGAATTACAAGAAGGAGGATTGATACAGTCACAAATAATTATGTTAAAACTTCGCTACCGCCACAGGAAAATCGTGGTGGTGATACGAAATCCAAAAATATGAGGGTAAGAAGCAATCGGTTATGAATTTTATAAACAAATTGAAGGCCATTGAGGGTCATTACTGCAGAGGAAAAAGTGAAAGGTTCTACCTTGACTCTACTTTAAATATTACAAAAATGTGGACAATGTACCAAACTGAGAATGATGAGCAACCAGTCAAATAAAGTTAATTCAGAAATATTTTTAATACCCAATATAATTTGGGTACACCTCGCACTGACGTATGTTCAACGTGTTTGCAATTAACAGAAAAGATCAAAAGTTGCAAAGAGGAAAATAATAAGGCCAATCTAATAATAGAACAAAGACTGCACAAGCTAAGGGCTAAAGCGTATTCCAGCCTACGAGAAGCAGTTGATGGCTTGGTAATTTACTCTTTCGATTGTCAAAAGAACCAGGTTCTGCCCAAAGTCCCTGATCAACAAGCATACTACTCAAAACAGTTGTATATTTATAATTTCACTGTTGTTAGGGGCAATTCGAAGTCTAAACTAAACAGTTCTACAGTTACAAGTTTTTGTTGGACAAAAAAAATAAATATAACAAGGGATCAAATGAGATTTCCTCTTGTATTCACCACATATTGAATAATTCTGACTTTACCGGCAATCACACTATAAGGCTGATGTGCGATGAGTGTGGGGACCAAAATAAAAATACAACTTTTATCGCAATGTGCTGTAACTGGCTTTCCAAACAGAACGTAATAACGAGTATTGAAGTGATTTTTTCGGTAAGAGGACATTCATTTATACCCCCAGACAGAGTGTTTGGTCGCATTGAAGGAGATATTCGCAAGAAGGAGGAAATTCTAGAGCCAGAGGAATATATCAATATCTTCTCGAAGTACGCAACTGTGCTCAAAGTAGGAAAAGACGTTGAAGTTAAAAACTGGAAGGAAGAAACAAGCAAATTCATAAAGTTGCCAGGTCAATGGCATTTAGCTTTTTCCAAAATGAAGCGAATTACATTAATGAAGAATTCAAATGGGGTAGTAGGAGACCGGGGAGAAAGTAATTTTAGAGTAAGATCTGGGCGGGGCAAAATCAATTGCAAAAAGAGGAAAAAGCATCCTTGGATCCGGCTATAAGACTGGAAATGTAACCCTAAATTAAAATTTTATAAATTTGTGCTGGAAGGAGAGAGCCAAAATGAATCTAATGAGGACATGGTACTATGTGAAGCAAAAGAGGCAGAAGATGATTCTACTTTGACAATCTAACTTTTTGTAAGATTCCAGGTACCAGAGGTTCCAGTTGTAGTTTTTAAATTTTTAAAGAAAAAAACTTTTTTATTATACTCATTGTTATTAATAATATGGATTGAACGTATTTTAATTAAGTCCAAATAAAAATATCTATTTGAACTAAAAAACTGGAGATTGTACACTTTGGAACTAGGCCCCTCAAATGTACTCTCATGTTCCGTCTGTAGACGGCATCGGCAAATAGAGTTCTACTTTACATGGTTAAAGGCGGAATCCCACGGCGCGTGGCTTGGCGAACCTGGCTTGTTGTAGTAGCTCGTCCGGGATCGGCTGGTTGATCCAGGATTGGCAAGCTGATGCGATCCCACGACATGTGTGAGTTCGCACAGTAGGCTCGTGCCGGCTTGGAATATCTTGTTTTTATTAGTTATTTCATTTCATCAGTGATGTCGCACACTTCATTGTGTTCAGTTGTCCTTTCAATTAAAAAAGATGAATAATATTCGGTCTTTATATACTTCATAACCTCTATTTACGTTTTCATTTATTTTTATTACTACACAGAGAGAAATCGGTTAATAGATATTTTTGCTGGAATTTTCTATTAAATATAACAAAAATTCAATTACAAGTTAATATTAAAATACTATCCTTTAATTAGATGTCCTGTTAGTGTAACTAGATGATTTTTGCTGAGTCAGTCGTTTTGGAATTAATAACAAACTTGATTTACATTTGATGAAAAATTAAAATGAACCTATTAACAGTTGAATGTCTTAAAGTAATCATTACTCTTACGTCTATTAACAGTTAAACAAGTTAAAGTGAATAAGAAGACATATTTACTAAAAATCAATCTATTTTTAGTAGTTAATGGAAATATTATTATTTTGGCCGGATTTCACAATCAGCTCATATTTTTCTGACCAATCAGTGATCACGAAGCCTCACACGAGACCACAGGTGGGAGAGGCTTGAAGCTTGAACAGAGCATCTTATTATTTTTACCATTTCGCCGTTGTGAATGTTGTGATCCAATTAGTGCCGGTTTGGACAATATTTGATGTTAAAATGTCTTGGAAAACCACTTTGAAAGAGTGGAATTTGGAATCGTATATTGAACCTTTTGAAGGTATTTATTTTTTCCTGATTAAGAATTAAGAAATTCTAGGCTATTGCTCAAAAAGATCTTGAAAAATATTACTGACCATAAAAATGTAACAAAAAGCTATTTAAAACGTTTATTACTGCTGCATATTACAACATGATTTGATTTAGTTTGGTTAATAAAATAAAATCTCTAGCTATCTCAACTACGTCCGGTTGGACTGACGGAGATAGCAGTATATGTCCTTCTACTTGACTGCGGTTAAGTTGTTCGTTGTTGACTAAATGTGGTTAGTGGTTAGGTTAGGTTACTCCATGGGCTACTCATTATAGTGTTTCACTTCAATAAATAATATCAAAGTTTATAGATAGTATCTAAAATGTTCACCTTTATTTTTTGTAATTCTTGGATGAAGGAATTGACGACCATAGCTTCAATTTGATAGACGAATCAACTATAGAAACTATATTCAAGAAATGTGGACCTAAATTAATTTTTAAAAAATGCTTTGCAGAATATATGAATCAAAATTTTAACTATTGATTAAAAAAATGTGAATTTTCTTTTGAATGTTTAATTGGAATAGGTATAATTTCAATTTTCAATGTCACTATACTTGTGACTTTTTTTAAGCAATGCTTAATAAAAATACAATTTCAATTTTATATATCACAATAGTTGTGACATTTCAAAGGCTATACTGTTACGTTTAATCGTTAATGTACTGAAAGAATGTGCCTGTTTATTTTTTTATATTTTGTAACAAAATATGTTTTTTATTTGTGCATTTGTGATATAATATAAATTATTGATGTTTAATTCCAATATAATTTTAATTTTATATATCACAATAATTGTGACATTTCAAAGGTAATATTACGTTTAATTGTTAATGTAGTGAAACAATATAACTATTTATTTTTTTATATTTTGTAACAAAATATGTCTTTTTTTGTGCATTTGTGATATAATATAAAATTTTGATGTTTAATTCAAATATAATTTCAATTTTATATATCACAATAATTGTGACATTTCAAAGGCAATACATTTAATTGACTGAAACAATGTACCTGTATATATTTTTTATATTTTGCAATATAATATGTTTGACATTTTCTGGTTTTTTATTTGTTTAAACCCGTCGACTTTAGATTGGACGGGGAAACATTTTCCTAATTGCAGCATTGCCAGCTCAGCCCTAAAATTTAGATGTGGAATTTACCAAGAGTGGCACATTTTTTAAAAGGTAATTTTACGGAAAATTCTGCAACATCAAAATTACAATTCTAGCACCCTCTTGAAGATGAAATGATAATAGTTAAGTAATTTGAATTACATAACTATTTTTTCATTCAAGAGGGCGCTAAAATCTGTATTTAGTACAACAAAATTGATACTGTTGAATTGCCTATAAAAATACCCTAGCAAAAATTTGCCACCCTTGATATATTCTTTTTAAATTTCAGGGATTTTTCACCCCACTGCTCAAGGGTTGAACTGTCGATGTATTTACCTCAAATATGAAATTATCATTAGGTAATGACAGTCATATTAACCATAAATGTCTGACCTATTTAATAAATACAAAATTATTATTAGTTAATGAAGATCATATTTACATTTAATATGTGATCTATTTAAAATAAATATGAAACTATTATTAGTTAATGGCTGTCTTTGTTATCATCAAATGTAACTTGAGTAAACTGCAAGAAAACTGGTATTGACCACTAATCATTCATTTTCTTATTTATAATAAATAGAAATATCCAGATATTCTATTTAAAACAGCAAAAACGTCTAGCTGTCCCCTATTTTAATTAGTTTTTTTTGCAGTTAATCGATTTCTATTAACGGCTAAAAAAAAATTATCTCTGTGTAACCTGAGATATCGACATTAGGCAGCAATTACCTAAATAAGTTGACTAACTTACCTCTGACTCTGTTGTTTCCTTCGGAGTTCGGCATATAAACACCATGTAAAAACTGGAACATAAAGTCGGAAGCAAACCAATTAGGTTTGAACACATCCTCAGATCCAGTCCCAGTGTTAGTTGTTGGTTTCATTTTTTGTAGGAGCTTTCGGAAAGAAGCCATCAGGCCATCTTTTTTTTCTTTAATTCGGCGATTGAAAACATCACAGACATTTTGGTTTCTATTCGTTTCCAGGCATCGTGAACCAGGTTTCGGTTTTTGTGATCTGGATCCCTAGCGTCCCATTTGATCGGCTTCCCTTCATAAGCCGATAAAAATTCCAACACTAGTTCGTTCGACCATTCCATTTTATTAAAAAATTATTTATTTTTTCGCTGCTTCTACTAAATGCAAGTGCCGCACACTACTGAAACTTGTCGAGACGTATCCGTGGTCGTTGGAACGATTTGAAGTATACCATCCGAGCCTGAAAAAAGGCGCGTGCAGGATCGCGTTCCTTTGACTCGTGCCAAATTTACCGACAAGAAGCGGGAAAGTCCAAGCCGCGCCAAAAATGACTAGCATGCCCGCACCCATGGCGTGTGGCTCGGCGAGTCACGAGCCAGGTTCGCCAAACAACGCGCCGTGGGATTCCGCCTTTTTACACTTATCAACAACTTAAAATTTAGTTTTTCATATGCAGAACACATTTTTTTGGAATTAACTTTAATCAACGCTGAAAGAAATTGAATAATTAGTTTTAATGAGCCATGTCAAGCTGTTATCAATTTAAATTATTAGAATCAATAAAATAGGATTGATTTATTTTCTTTAAATGCTGATAAATTAATTTAAAAATATTAATCCCCGTCATCCTCTACCGGTTATGTCAACAGTTATCGCTAAATCCGGATCGGTTTACAAATAAATTATTTTACTTTGTGTAAATATAATTTTTATTACATTGCATGTAACCAAATTTTAAAACAAACCCTAGATATGTCTTATCGAGTAATTCATCATTTTTAACATGTGACATACTTTTTTATAGAGTGCAAGCTTAATTCGACATCTGATAAGATATTGTTTAGAATTTATCAATTCCATATTTTACTTTTTTTTCTAAATACTGCATATTTATCCCATATCTTGCACAAATATAAGATCATATTTCCGTAAGTAGATTAATCATGACAGTTAGAAAGTGTTCCAAAAAGTTCAATGTTATCATGCTAAATTATCACTCTATCTAAGTTGTCGTAACAAATTATTTCGAATAATAATGAACAGAAATTAAAACTACTGCTTGAAATAGTAGTTTGTGCAACTAGTGTGGATATGATGGCCATATCGCACGAGGACGAAGTTTGAGCACGACGCCGTAGGCGGAGTGCTCAATCGTCCGAGAGCGATATGGACAATCCACACGAGTCGAACAGTATATTTTTTCTACGACCCACTTAAGGAAAAATCTATAAAATAAACATTTTATTAAACTATAATATAACTTCAAATTAAAAATTTTTAATAATTTTACTATTATTATTATTTAGAAATAAAATTAAAATTTAAAAAAAAATTCCCAACGGAGAATCGAACTCTACCGCGTGAGAGGCTGGGATACTTACCACTGGACTACCGATTAATATACTAATCATCTATCTATAACGTCAAATGTATTACGTAACAACTGACGTTTGTCAGGAGTACCCTCAAATATTCAATTTATTCTGTTTCTATACGATATACGTCTCCTTTGCGGCAAAGCGAATATCTGGTGGAAAATTATTTATTGATTCATCACTGGAATCACTCATTTTTACTAATTTTTTTCTTAAAAACTATAGAAATATTTTGACCAGTTATTTTGACGTTTCTATGAAATTGAAAAAAGATTAGTTGGCGGGTACTAAACGCAAATGCTGATTGGTGGATTTCATATACGTTCTAGGATGTATATGAAATCATATCCGTTCAGTTAACCGGAATGGCCTACATTTACATTCTGTAAATTGTGCATAAAATGGATAATATACATGTGGGTGTAGAAAAAATCTATTTGTGATCATATAATTTATGATATTGCAAAATCGCTCGAGTTGAAATTTATAGAATACAAGCGTCTACTCGGAAGACCCAACCACGGCCCAACGAATAGCGCACACCAAACAATAAAAGAGGAAGGAAAATAATTATTATATTCACCCTTCCCCTTCTGATCTGATAAGTAGGGAAGGTAGGGCAACTCCACAGCACCTTGGCCTCATTAGGCAACCTACGCTTTTAACATAGTTGATAACGTCCCCAAGATGAACTTCTCTCAACATGACTGGTGTTAACCAAAACTGACCGAACACGGATTTACGAATGGATGATAGACCCGAGCAATCAAAGAGGATATGGACTACCGTGTCACCTTCCTGTTCACAGCCTCGACTAAGGGATGTGTCTGATAACCTCACTCCATGAAGATGTTTGCTTGGTTGACAACAGATCAGAACTACGTTGTTTTACAAAGTATTTGATGTTTTACAAGGGGAGTATGAATATAATAACAATTTTTTCTTTTTATAGTTTAATATTTCCATGCAAATTATATTTGCCTAATTTTAATTCACGTGGGCTTATTTCTAACTACAGTTTTCTTCAGCGATCTTGGCGTGTGCCTGAAGTAATACTATGGAGTTTTTAATATCTGTCTCTTTCTGATTCACAGACGCATAAAACGTTTGTTATGCATCACACGTGTCATGTAGACACTAAGAGGTATTTTTTCGCGAGATCCCGTTGATATAACGGGAACTGTTATTCAGTCCCACTGCATTTTTGCGATAGAACGGTAATAGGGGAGTATGTAAATGACGTAATTTGTGACGCAATAAGTTATAAAACGGGATCTCTTTCAGTTCCCGCACCTAGGAGTATGGTTACTGGCGGTTATAGAAATTTAATTGACAGGAGTGACATTTGAAAATTAGAAATTTGATTGAAATTTCAGTATAATATCAAAGATAATTCATTATTTTATGTATAATATCCACGGAGGTTAGATAATACAATTATTTATCTAGGTAGATAATATCTGAGACAACAAAATAATATATAATTACTTTGATTTACTTCAATTTGCAATGGAACAAGAGGAACAAGTAGAATTGATGTTAAATAATCGAGGAGAAAATTTTCACGTTATTGCTGATATATTAACAGCAAACGAGTTGTTGAATGGTGAGTTATGGGACTTTCTTTAGTATTGGATGAAGTTAAACATTGCAAATATTTTCAGATCCCCTCAAAGCAGATCAGTATATCGAAGAACTGAGACAGGAAGGTTCGGCCAGCACCAGGTTTCAAGATCCATAACCAGGAACAAGCCAAGTTAGTAATAATTTTAGTGGTGAAGAAATTAATAAAATTTGGACTTCAAAAAGACCAACACAGGAGGATGTAGAAGCCACAGAATTATTTTCAAAATTGCGTACGAAGTACGCTGATAAGTTCGATGATAGGAAAACTGTTAAATCCGATTTATGGCAAAAAATTGCAAATGAAATGTCAGAAATGGGATTTGTGGGTGAAGGCAAAGAGGTTATGGAAAAATTAAGGTTAAAATTTAGCAACCTACAAAAACAATACCTTCTACATGTAAAAAATATGGAATCTACAGGCGAAAGCCGGAAGGATCCACCACCTTTTTTTGATGTTATGCATGGCATCCTTGGAGGAAAAGATAAATGCAACCCTACCAATCTTCAAGATTCCTTGGAGCATGTCACCACAGAAGCTGGAATGGATTGTGAAGAGGAGACCCAAAGTACTTCAGATGAACTTAAAAGGCCCTGCAAAGATAGAGATAACATACAAAATAGGTTTAAGAAGTTAAGCCAATACCAAAGCCAGTCACAGACCCAGAGATCAAAGAGTACCAATATTAAATTGTTGGAGTTGGCTGTCTCTGAATCTGAGGATAGGAAAAAACATATGTCAAATTTAGAAAATTTGCTGGAAAGACAGGATAATCAGAGAGATGCACTTTTAGGTAAACTTGATAAAATAATCGATGTTATGTCCAGAAAACGACATCAAGAAGACTCGGATTCAGATTAAAAAAACTGGAAAACTCCAATTATTTATTCTAATTATTTGTTTTTCAGACCTATACTATTTACTTCTATTCTAGTTTATTAAGTTGTTTCTCATTGAAGTAATCTTCCAGAGTTCTAGTGTTTATGTGTGCAAATAATTTGTTATATTTTGTTTTTTTTTGTGTTAGTTGTTACTTTATTGTATAAAAAGAAGATATTTTTATTTTGTTAGAGTATGTTAGTTGCATTTAAATACATGATTACTGATCAGTGCATTGTTATTTAGTGATACCTCTCACCTCCAATTACCATTAACATCAATTTCCTAGTTAAAATTAAAAGAAATTCAAAACTTTACATTGGTTAACCAATTAAACTTTCATTAATGTTGTTTCTAATTAATTCCACTATTTAATTGAAAGATTTATGAAAATTATTAAAGGATATTGATAATTATTTCGATATTGACATATCATCGTCATTAATATGAGTAGATTCCACAAAGTAAGGGTCCAAACAGTAAATTCAATTAAACTTTCATTCTAATTGCTTTTAAAATCAACATTTGAATCAGTCAGAACTATTACTAACATAATAACAAACATAACAAAAGTTCAAATTTGATTATTATAATGTGAATTATTACTAAGATTCTTTTGATGCTTTCCCTATATGAAATAGGGTATTCAATAAACAAACTAAAATTGAAAAAATAATATGTGGTTTTGATTTAATATATTTATGAGTAGGTAATGATTTTATAAGATAAAAAATATTTTACTTCTCCCAACAAATTTTGTAGCCTATTATCATCAGAAAAAACTTCTGCAGGGTAGGGTTCTACAAAATATCCTACACCATCCCACTGATCGTGATTGATAATGCAGAAATTATGCATAATGCAAGCAGCTAAGGTAATTTCAATAGCTTTGCTGACTGAATATGTATTTATGTATTTGAGTCTGGCCCATCTTCCCTTCAAAAATGCAAAGGCATTTTCTATACTGACTCTGGCTGATGCTAAGCAAAAATTAACATATTTCTGTTTGGCACTTAAATTTGTTCCCTTGAATGGAACCATCAGCCATACTCTTAAAGGGTATGCACCATCTCCAATGATGTGGGATGTTTTTGTTGGAAAATACTTACATTTTCCATGTTGTTCAATCTCCCTGTACAATGATGCATAAGAAAAAACTTAAAAAATAATATTAACAATTTCACTCTCAAGGAATCACTAGCAGTTTAACTTACTTGCATCATGTGCACATCCTGAGAATCCTACAAAAACATATGTAAATAATTTTTCAGCTGTACATATTATAGCTGTTAAATTAAATTGAATGGTGTTGAAATCTATCAATATAACTGTCTTGCTGTAATACTGGTACTTTCAAATTTATATGGGTCCGAAAACTCCTAAAACATTCTTTATATAAAATATTGAAGTGATTACTAGTGTATGAGGCAAAATTATAGATAATTATAAAACACTAACCTGGAAATGACGGAAATCCATTTTGAATATGAGTTTGATCAATATCTGTTTGTGGCCACTTTATATATCTATATTTTAGTCTACATACAACATATAAGCAGGCATTAACAATTACCATCACACTGGACTGCACGATACCAAATCTATCTGCAATCGATATGAGGGGCTCTTGATGGGCAATATACCACAAAAATATTAATAAGTTTTTCTCTGGAGCAAATGGGAAATTTCCACCTCTATACTTTTTTTTTAATAAAAAATGTTGATCATTGTGCAACATAACAGCTAGTAACTGCGAAAAAGTGTTTATTTTCATTCTAAAAAGCTAAAAAACACCGTTTCATTATATTTGTCTAACCAAACCATATGATTCACCCTAGGGTGAAAATAATCATCCGAAACTCGTAGCCTAACTGAACTATGCAACGTTACTTGTGATGACATAACTACGAGAAGGCTAGTATAAAAAAAATCGTCAATTATAGTTAAAACTGAAGAAAACATTTTTCAAACAATAGAAACAATGAAACTTGTAACTCGTCACTTTTTATTGAGGTTATGTTTATTTATTATTGTTGTGAAGTTAATTCTATCCGGTTAACCGGTTGATTTTCGCGAGAGATCATGAACGATAACAACCTTTAAAATTTCTTTGGTAGGGGTATAACCGCTCTGTAACAGACTTCACATCAACGGTATCTCACCAAAAAATACTTCATGTCTCGTAATTTCATAGCAGTAAAGCAATAATAGACCATTCCAGCATGACGTCATTGACAGGTCGGCCATGTTATGTTGGAGGGCACACATTCTAAATAGATTTCATTGTTTACTGATAAACAACGGATAACTTTAATTAACAATTAGTTCTTAAAGTTATCTAAAATACCATCGTTTTGTAATGTTGTTAAGTGTGGAATGCGGGGAGAAAGGAGATAAGGTATCTTTTTTTCGATTTCCAGATGTTTTACTGAAGCGACGTGACTATTAATTGATCTCTCTGATCAACACCGCGATGCTTGAATTAGTGCTTTAAAACGGGCCCCCTTCAGTGAATCACAACTTTAAACTTGACGTGTCTGTTCTCGACATTTTATCGAAGGTTAGTTAATGTACCTATGTCAGTAAATTTTTGTTCATATAACACAAACAAACAAGTTTAAACTCCAACTAATCGATTCGGTTGCCCTCCAGCACAATATGGCCTACCTGTCAAAGTCTTGTGTTCTGGTCTATACGTTTGGCAGTTACGTTTGTCGGAGATAAGTTGACGAATCACAGATAACCAACAATGATGTGCGCGAGTTAGAAAAGGAAGAGTATTCGACTCGACTTAATGCCCGGATTATTATGGCGAGACGCAAAGAACCGTGAAATGAAGTGTGTCTAATATTAACTTATATTTAACGCGAACAGTTGTTACTTATTACAACGCCGAGTATCTTAATTGTTTTTTTGAAAACAATCATCACACAGTACTTAAAGCCTTTTGACATTTAAAATAAATTTTGACCGGATGCAAGTACTGAAAATATTGCAAAAACATATTTAATTTTCGAGCATCTCTTACAAGTGTCATTACCATAATTCTATTGGTTTCAAGTGTCATGGAAAATTCACAGAATACTTGACTGAGCAACTTGAGTGTCGTTGATAACACCAATCTAAATTCCAAAGTCTACTTGATGGAATTGAAGAACTGTAAAGATAACACTTTAATGCATGTATATCAGTTCAAATCACTCAATAGTCTAAGAAAACAATCTCAATAGGCTTTTTTAATAATTAAAAATTTAATCCAAAGCAAATATCTGTCGGAGAGGTAGTAGCGTTTACCGGGTGAGGCTGCTGGGACATTTCAAATTGTTATTGTTATTACTTATATTTATTATCAAATACACACAAACATAAGATGTCATCGATATGTCCCATGAACGTAGAACATAATTTGAGAAAGGCGCAGACATATCTAATAAAAAACTCGTCTACCGAAAAAAAGTATGAGACAAGAAAATATTATCATCTGAGATTGTTATGTAGGTACAAACTATTCAATATTAATCGTCTATTAAATAAACAACTTATACGTAATATATTTAATAAATATTCATAGTGACAAATAGAGGATAGTCGTGGTCGTATGCCACCTTACTCAACAAAACAATACATTCCAACAGAGTAAACAATCATAAGCTTTAGGACAAAGGTGCAAGTGATTACTAAGAACCTTGCTATATCTAACGTAGCTTATCGTATTCCATGATCAAGTTGTGATTTGAAATACCTCTACAGTACAAGGAAGGAGCTCTGATAACATGGAAGTTTAATATGTCCAATAGGCGACAATGTATTTGGCAGGAAAACGTTTTGGTTCAACAGGAGAACACAACATACGGAAGAGATGACCGAATTATGACAAGGTACAATAGGGTGACACAAGGGTATTGTAGGCAATGAAACGGCAGACACCCTAGCAAGGCTAGGGTCTGAAATTGCATTCATTGGTCCTGAACCAGCTTTTGGAATATCAAAAACTGCAGCACGTGGTTGTACATCTCGGTGGATTCGATCAAAATATCAGATGTACTGAAGCCACGTGCCAAAGCAGGAAAACAGCAAACTTCTGGTCAAAAAACCCTCGGAGTCGCTAAAAAAATATTTGGGGGTTCTCCCAAGCTTTCGGAGTAACTGGTTTCTGGCCCGTACCCTCCGATCCCAGTACCCTATTGCTTTAAAGCCGTATACCATTGAATGGCATCCTGTTCAAGTCTGGTAATGTTGTTGGGATGCCATTCCTTTTTGTTACTGAATTCCGTATCGAATTTATTTGAAAAGTTATTATCCTGTGGCATTTCCCAAGATTTCTGATTTCTAAAAAGCGAGGAGGTGAAATGAAAGTAATAACCGCTTAAACCTTGTAAGCTTTGACTGAAAATTTAATCTTTCATAACCATCTTCCGAATTATGGATAAAGGGCAAATACTAACAGTAGAATTATATTTTAATAAATATTAATTAGTATAAAAATTGATATTTAACAGACTAGTAAAATCTACTTGAGTATTTATTATCTTTAGATAAACATTTTTAAATTTTTATCAAACTAATGATTGATTACTTTTATAATCAATATATCATTATTAGTATTTTACTTTTTAAAATAATATCAATTTCTAAAATGACGTTCATAGTTTGAACATCCAATTTTTTAAATTCATGTAAATAACACTTATATTCTAATTAACTTAATATACATTTTTTAATACAAGGTTTCAGATCTCTTCCCTGTCAAAACCTTTTAAAATATTTTTTCCACCGACCGTGCGATTTTGAGCTATAATAATGTGAATTGGAAGACACACTTGGAAAAAATTACTACCAGGGTGACTACGCTTTTCTGGTAATGCAGAAGAGTTAAGAACAAAATCTGGGGAATACGACCTGAGGTGGTTCACTGGCTCTACACATAACTGTGATAAGGCCAACGATCACCTATGGAACAATAGTCTGGTGGAGGAGGACAGAAGTGTCCTCTGCAATTAATATGTTAACTGCAATCTAAAGACAACCCTTCTTGGCATTACCGGGACAATGAACAGCACGGGGACGGCATCAATGGTCCTTATTGGACTTCTTCATTTGGAACTTTTTGTAAGTGTGGAGGCAATGATGGCAATTCTTAGGCTGAAATCGGGAGACATATGGTCCCCGAACAATGTTCGAGAAGGACACACTGATACAACTGGGACAATACTAGACGAACCAATATTATACATAAGTTTTGATAGCATGACACTGGAGAACATATTCACTAAGCGAGTGAACATCATCATCCCATCTAGGGAACAGGGGATGCACCTAGGTAATTCTGGAGAAATCATCTGGTTCACCGATGGTTCCAAAACAAACCATGGCACTGGGGCTGGTATAAATGGACCTAGAAAGAGAATGTTCTCTAGTCTTGGTCGATATACGTCTTTGTTTCAAGCAGAGACGATTGCCGCTATAGTCAGTATTAATGAAAACATCAGAAGAGGATATTCCGGACAAAAAATTAAAATATTCAATGACAGCCAGGCTCTACTTAAAGCTATAAGTAATCTAAATTGGAAAAAACTGTAAAAAATCCCTAAACAGGCAGGCAAGAGACAACAAAGTGTCTCTAATATGGGTGCAGGTACATGAGGGGATTGCAGGTAATAAAATGGCGGACCAGTTAGCTAAAGAAGGTTCTAAAGGATACTTCATAGGTCCGGAACCGTTTTGTGTAATCACAAAAGGTGGAGGTTGACACAAGGACACCTCCAAACAAAGAGTTTACTGAACAAGTGGACAAGGAACTCTCAGCCAGGCTATTGAAACTGGGTGAGAGACATTTGAACACAGTTACCGACCTGGTAACTAGACACTGTAACCTGACAAAATGGGCAAAGTTAGTGAACCTATGTGCAGAAAATATGAACTCTATGATGAAACACCTACTCATATACTCTGCTTCTGTGAGAACTTACAAGGACTCAGACGGAAGCACTTTGAAGAGGAAATAATACAACCATTACAACTACTGAAAGTCCTTCTAGTGAAACTAGTGGCCTGTATAGAAGACACGAAGCTTCTGGAATAGAAATAGATAACATGGGAAATGGTAAAAATATTCAGTTCAAGTGCCTGGGCGGCTGAGCACAGCCCAAACGAATGAATGAATGAATGAATGAGTAGGTACACAACATCCAAAATAATACATTGATATTATATGAACGATTTTGGTATAGGCAACCAAACATGCAATAATATATTTAAAAAAACCTGTAAAATTGACTTCTAGTATAGAATACGGGATACAACTTGAACAGTCGATAAAAAGTTTTGTGGGTACTCAAACATTAACGATTGTTAATGGCACTCAATAATACACTTGTTGGTTGAATAACTATTAAATTTCTTTTTATATTTTTCATTGATTGATTTTAATTGTGTTAATAATTGCTATACAGATAAAGCCAGTCTAGCCCGAATGCGAGACTTAAAAACAGCGGCAATTGGTAATGCTGCCGGTCCCCACTATTAATAAATCAGCTTCATATCGTACATAGACAAGCAGAAGGAGACACATTCATTTCATTTTTCTTTAATTAGTGCCTAGAAGCAATAGGTAAAATTTAAAACGATGTGTTCATTATCATGTACAATTTAAATGAAAAAAAAAACAAATACGGTCAGTGAAATGTGGGAGATAAGAGTAATACGAGTATAAGAGCCTACAATTTCTAGTGAGCAAATTTCTGTTGCACTGAATTCAATTGATACAACTGCTAAAAGAATTCTAAAGAAAAACGAATATCCGTCGTATAGATCATTCCAAAATGACGTCACTGATAGGTCGGCCATATTGTTCTGGAGGGCACATGTGTCATATTCTATTTAGTTTTCATTGTTTTTAATTGTGGAATGCGGAAAGCAAGAGATGAGGTTTCTTTTTTTCAATTTCCGGCTATTTAAACACACAAGATGACTATTTAATTGATATTTCTGTGTACCTGAATCTGTTGCTCTTGACTTTCGTTGGAATCACATTCCGTCGTCTGACATTTTAATTATTATTTAATTCAATTCATAGACAGTTTACTGATTGCGCCGTGTGTTCTTGCGCCATGTGTTATTTGTAATGTTTTTATTATTTAAATAAAATATGTATTACATTGACATTGTTACATTTATATTACTATTTTAAATGAAACTAACTGTTTCTAATTAATTCCGCTATTTAATGAAAAAATTAATGAAAATTATAAAAATAATTTTATAAAATTTTAATTAGTTATATATTATTGTAATGTTTTTATTATTTATTTAAATAATTTTTACTTGTGGGATAAAATTATACATACTATGGCTAATTACTATCTATTGATTTATTTATTAAACTTAATGTATATACACACTCTTCTTAATGTCTACTAATTTATTTACACTCGGTATAATAGTTCTAATTTATTTTTACCACTTGAATATTACACTATTTATCTTCACTATTTCATTCACTGTCCGAATACTAAGAACTTCTGTAAACTGTCTGTGAACTAACTCTTTGTCTTCGTTTCACTAACTTTCTTAACTCACTCAAAAACCCGCTTATATATATATATATATATATCATAATTTAATAAAATAACAAATTAATTATCAATAACTACACTTTTTTCACCTATTACTCAAATATCGTAAATTTAGTTCTGAAGTAAGTACTTGTATCATAACTAAATTCTAAAATAACAATTTGTATATTTTTTACTTCATTGTGACATATAAATTAAAAATTTTGAAAAAGCTTTCAAACGAAAGCGAAACGTCAAAGATCGTTTAATTTTTCAATGTATTCACATTAACCATACCCAAGAAATAGAAATCAAGCGATTATTATATATATATATATATATATATATATGTATAGTCTTTATCAACTCTCGAAAATTCTAGTAATTTCTGAATATTTTATGGAAACACTAGAGATATAAACTGACGTTTTTCATGGGAAGATGTAGCTAAAACCATCAACAAAGTGTGGAGCATACAGCTGCTGAGAATTGTGTATTTCCCACTCCGCACCTCTTTTTCCTTCTCACTCTTTCTCTATCTCTCACTCTCTCTTTCTGCTAAATTAGGCCTACTTGTTCCACAAGCACTACCAGCTCTGCATGCGCTAACGGGATGTGATTACAACCTAGCTTTTTACAGACAAAGCAAAAAAGGCCTTTAGACATTTTAATGGGATCTGCAACTTTTCAAAAAGCATTTGCAAACTTGGGATCTGAAGCTTATGATATTGAAGAATTATCTCTTACCATGGGATCTTCTATCTGCCATTTGTATGGATTAAGAAAACTAGCTGATGTCAACCGTGCTAGGATGGAAGTATTCAATAAAACATATGAAGTATTAGATACGTCCCAGCCCTTCTCTTTAAATGTACGTAATTACGACGCTTGTAACTTGCCACCTTGCCAATCAGAGCTACGAAAACATTTATTGCGAACTAGATACATCGCATGCTTGTGGAGAAATGCGCACTATCGTATCGTTACTAAGATGTCACCAACAGACTGCGGATGGAAAAATCTGGATGGTAAACTAGAGCCGACTTGGTTCGTTGGTATCCAGCTTCTAGAAGCATACGAAGATATCGTCATAACACCTGATATTCTAGGAGATACTTTAGATTCAGGCACGTTTTCTTTTTAATACTATAATATCATAAAATAAATAAAAGATTGAAAAGTATCATAACCATTCCTGCTTACAGAAACACAAGATGACGAGAAAATTGACCAAGTGGAAACCAACTTCGAAGAAGAATCCAATAATGATGAAGATCAATTATTTTTTATATCTACTTTTATATCAATAAATTATAGAATTTCAAGTATATTTATATATATAGTAAATTTTATACCCATTTAGAATAAGACCATTCTTATTTATTATTAATAAATCGGTTGAAACAAAAAATTACCAACAAAAATGAACGTCGTAACTAATTTATTAGATGTCACGTTTTTGAAGTTACGTCAAATTTTGATTTCATGTTAATGTCAGATGATTCAAGAAGCCGCATACGTTAAGTTACTAAAACGGCTGGTACCTCTAAATAGGTATTAATTTTACTATATGTATATTGTTTTTATTACATCCAGTAAAAAAAATAAAAAAAAAAAACAACAAAAATAATTTTTTTTTTCAAATTGTCAGATTAACAATATTCATCCAAATAAATGTCAGATTATCATTGAGGACGACTAGTACATCAAGTTAAACCACCTGTCTAAGAATCTGACGTGCTCGAGTATTTCAAGATCACATTTTTTTTACATCTTCAAAAATCGGTCATGACTTTTGGTCGCGTTTAAATCGTCGGTCATTTGAATAGGACACTTTTTTGAGTTCACTTAACATTCCCTCTGAATATCTGACACGCTCGATTAACTTTTTTTTCTACCCCTTTTTACGGCCACCCCCCACTGATTAATCGTCAGATTAATATCTCTCGGTTATCAGAAAGACATTGTGCGTATACAGGATGAATATCTGACTCGCTCGAGTGTTTCCATGTGACTGTTTTTTTTACATTTTTGAAAATTTGTACACGCTCTCCTCCCCACTAAAATGGAAAACTTTTTTTCATTTTAGGACCTATTCTAGCATCTAATTTAGCATCCCGGGCTCCCCTACTATTGAGACTTATTGTGATAATAAGCAGCCGAGAATCGGTCCAACTTTTTTCGTAACATTTTGTATCATTAACAAATTATTTCCGATGTAATATTATGGAGGGGGAAGCCATATAACCCCATTAACATGAAAAAATACCATAACAAATTAGGTTAGGTTAGGTCTGCTCTGGATTCACGCATGTGCAAGGAGAATTTTAGGATGGACGGAGGGTATATACCGCAACACCAGGGTCATTAGTCGTGAAAAGGTCGAAAAAGGGCGATATGTTGAGGAGTGGATGCAAAAACAAGACCTAATAAACACCATAAGCAGCGGAACTCGAAATGGGAAATCTATTAAGGGCACGATGGTAGCCTACTTAAAGAAAGCTTAGGAGGACAGCAAACTATTACATGAGAACGCGAATGACCTCGTGAAGGAGATGGAAGAGATAGAAAATGGGACACAACACCAGCCACGTGTCACCTGTGTGATAGAGAGAGAGCAGTGGACTGGGAATAGTGCAGGACAGTACTGGAATGTGCACAAGTAGGAGCAAAGACGAAAGTCACAATAATAATACCAGCTAGGGAAAATATGAGAGAAAACATATGCGGAGCTCCTTGACAGACAACATAACAACAGATGCAATCCCTACCATTAGTGTTCCAACCAGTGGTTGGGATCTTTATCGAGCCAACATCCATGGACTCAGGACCTTGGTTTTACGTCTCATCCGAAAGACGGCATATCTACATTATACCTCGTGCTCATTGGTATAATGCCTTCGAGTGTGATATGCTGCTGACCCTAGTAATATAAGGTGGTCACCCATCCAAGTACTAACCGCGCTCGACTACTTGGTGCAGTTAATTGGAACTTATATTATTAAAGCTGGCCGTTACGTCACTGAATTGCAATAGTCTGTACGTCATAGATCTGGTTTCGTCTTGTACAAAAATGCTTAGTGGTGGTAGATTCAGCAGGGGCTCCATCGTAATTGTGGGAGTTTTTACGGCTCGCACAGACAGGCAAACGTTTGTGTGTTACTTGACAGCCTTATAGCCCCCCACTTGCAGTGTCTTTGTCCACCAGACTATTGTTCCGTAGTATGTTTGGTATAATAACCCTTGTGTATAGCCATTGGGTTATTTTTGGGTCGAGACCCCAGTTTTTTGTACACATTCTTCTGTAACAAATACTGAAGAGAAATTTACTTTTATTAATTTGTTAAGTTTGTTTTTGTTCACAGCAAAATTGAAAATGTTTTATCCCACGATTGGTTTAAAGGATATACTTGAAAATCACGCTAAAATACAAGATGCCATTGAGATTAAAGACTTGGCATCAAGATTCACCATTGATGTAATTGGCTCTATCGGTTTCGGTATAGAATGTAATTCTTTGAAACATCCCAACTCAGCATTCAGAGAAGCAGCTGGTAAAATTTTCAATTTAAATGCCAATCAACGTATAAAAGAAACTGCCATGTTCGCATTGCATCTGAAACTATTGAGATTGTTAAATTATAAATTTTTTAGTGAAGAGGTGGAAAAAAAATTTTTAAACGTCATAAAAACCACTATAGATTTCAGAGAAAGTAACAACATGTGCAAAAAAGATTTAATGCATTTACTGATACAATTGAAAAATCGAGGAAAAGTGTGCGACGATGAATTTATTACAAAACAAGATGGCGAAAGCGACGGAACGGATTTGATCACATTTAATGAATTAGCAGCTCAGTGTATGTTATTTTTTATTGCCGGTTTTGAAACTTCAGCTACAACAATGAGCTTCGCTCTTCTGGAATTGGCTATTCATCCAGACCTTCAACATAAGTTAAGAGAAGAAATTCTTAGCGTATTGGAAATACATAATGAAGAATTGACAATGATGCTATAAATGAAATGACTTTTTTGGACAAAGTTACATGGTACGTATGGAACTTTAAGAAAAAATCATATAGTATGCAAATAATGACTCTATACTCTGTTCAAGTTTGATTCACGCCCCGTCAAAACAACAGCTCTGGAGACAGAAGGGGTCATTAAGATTTGCAAAATATTTCCTATAGGGTCAAACTTGGTTTTCGCCTGTAACAAATTACAATTGACGCTTTTAAAGTATTTTCTATTCTGTTTACCGACAGCTTTTAACTAACTATACCTCGTTTTTAAACTAGGAGGATCATTTTAGGAAACCTCAAACACACCACTAAAAGTAACTAGATTGGGAGTGTGTTCCGAAAGGGTCGTGTTCAGACTTTTTGAACTAATTGACAATTACGTGAAATATGTTTTGTACTGCTGGTAGTTGTCGTATCCAATGAGGGATCAAGGCATGTCTAAACATCGAATCATCATTGGCAACAGGCCATGGCGAAAGTAGTGAGCAAATGACACATTATTGGGAAAAAATGTATGGTTATAATAGGTAGTTTATGTAAAATTTGTTAATAATTTGAGGATAAATAAGTACGTACAAAATGCAATTGTATGTTTCAATTATTCTTTATTTACGTTTGACGCTTATAGGTATAGCACAAACTAAAAGTATACAGATGTTTTGATATCGAAAATTGCGATAATATTGTACTGTAATGTAAGAATATTTAGAAAAATAAGATTTTAGTTGGAAACTTATATATTATTAACAAGAAAAAACAAGCATGGATTTTGTTCATCAAACTGAATAAATAATAAAAATAGCACTTAACTTGGTTGGAATATATTACTTTGTTAAAAATAAAACCATAAACAACAAACGCAAAAAAATGGTACAGTTAGATTGAAGTAATGAATATTTTCATATAAATAAAAACAAAACTGACAAATGTCGTTGTCAGTTGTATCTAAAGAGCTGTGTGAAACGGGCTGCAATCTGACCAATCACTAGGCAGCAGAAATGCCAACTTAAATTCAAATCGCTCCTCTTAGTTTAAAAACAAGGTATAGTGCTTTTCATTGTCTTCTGTGCTCGTTTTAAAAACTATTGTAATTTCAGAAACACTCCGTAAACATCCACCTGCACCAAATTTACCTAGGCAATGTACAAAAGATTACAAAGTTCCTGGATTATTAAAAAAGGAATACGAGTTATTATTCCAGTTTTTGGTATCAACCATGATCCTGAGATTTATCCCAGATCCGACAAATTTCGACCTCGAAAGGTTTAATGAAGAAAACATTGAAAAAAGACATTCTGTTGAATTCCTGTCGTTTGGAGAGGGACCGAGATACTGCTTAGGTAAGAAATCTTGTTTGTTTTGTATCATGACTGAGTTACGAAGAAGTATGAAATCATTCTGTCAAGTTCACATTCAATAAGGAACTTTCCAATTTTGTTCTGATCAATAACATTACTAAGTTACAACTGAAAATACTAATTCCTAATTTTTTTCAAAAATCAATAATAATAGCTTGATAAACAAAATAGACACACGTAGGCTTCATTATTTCGATGGTGAAAACGGCATCCATTCGAAATTATGAAGCCTACCATGTGTCATGGGCTACCAGTCTATAATTTCAAGCTCCGCTCTATTTAAAATCATTTCAAACGACCTTAAAAGCACAACAAACCGACCAATGTTATGCAGTATGATTTTGCCTAGCAGTAGGTTGTGGGACACGTAGGTCGTATTTTAACGCATTTTAACACTGTTTTGAAGGACGTATAGTAAGTAACAATTACCAAAAAGGTATCGACTGCCCTTGACAACGGGTTGCAAATCAACTTACCACCCTTGGAAGGTAATAATTTATGCCATATAAAACGTGTATCTTATTTATTTATATTAATGGTACAAATATTACAATTATGAACATTATTTACAAAATTTGTAAAAATGTTTTCTCGTTTTTTCTCAATTTGTATGGGATTTTCTGACTCCATAATTTCTCCATCTCTAACCAAGTTTTCTGTTACTCTTGAAGGTTGGTTTGAGCACTTTCCATTTTGATATCGCATGAAGAAGCGAGGATTAAAATTCGTCATGTGGGATCTTAAAACAATGTAATTTCGAACTACTTTGAAATAACAAACCTTCTCATCGTTACTTTTAGTCTTTGTAAATTTACGTGTCATCCCATTTTTGGAAATAGAAATAGTTACAATTATGACTTCATGCCTTAATTCAACATTGTCCATTTTCATTGCACAGAGTTCACTAAAATGGCACGCTCCAGCAATTCCTATTATCATTGAAACCTTCTTTTTAAAAATACGTTTAGGATACCTGGAAATATCTATGTTTTCCTCTATGAAAAGGGTAGACTTCAGCATGGAATATTCACACCATAAGCTTGATGGAGACTTTAATACAGCAGATTTTTCGTGAAAGTATGCCAAAAGCACGGTTTCTGAAACTGCAATAGCAGTTTTTGTTTGGCACCATTTCTTGAAATATTATTACGCTGCTTCATACCTCTTCCTTGATTTTTCTGGCAGCAGCGACAGACAAGCCATATTTTCTGATTTTTCTATATCCATTTGGCTGTTATACAAATCAATAATTTCAATTTTTCTCAATTTTTGATAATAAACTGTCACCTTGACATTGTTGATAAAATAACAATGCTTATGACACTGTAGAAACCGGACAAAGCTCTCCCTAATTTCATGTGTGAAAAGTATCGAGTTGAATTAATAAAATTCCAAGAATAAATTCTGCAGGGAGGAGAAAAAATCTTATATACTTCACGGGATGACTCCATTTACAGTGTCATAGAGAGGAAACTACGCAAAGGGCGTGAAATTTTTTGTCCCAACTGACTTCGTTCACATTATAAAGTCGGCCAGACAGAATCCCTCTCCTTATAAAGTGATTCAGCTTACATATCGTGATATTTATAAGCGTCCTTAAGGACTTTATACAAGTTTACGCCCAGGATCTGAAAAAGGTGATCCGTGTGCCAAGGGCATTTGTACAACATAAACCTGAGGGTATAATAAATTATAAATTGAATTTCGATGAAACCTGGCCAGAAATTCCTAGGCTGCCAAAAAAAAGCTCATCAAAATCTGTACCACCTTATTCTACTTTGTATGATGCACCCTGTCCTATCAAGTTGACAAAAATTATTCACCAACCATCAATTTTTAACAAAATTTTGAGTCATTAACAACGATATTGCTCCCACACAGTGGTTTTTTCCCTTTCCTGAAAATTCAACATTTTTGACATATTGCAGTATCAACGACAACATTCTAAATTGTGCATAAGTAAATTTGAATAATATCAATTGAATTTGTCAATCTCTAAAGTGATCCCACGTGGTTTCCACTCTACTCTTTCGTTCCATTTGTTTAGTTTTCCAGTATATTTACAATAGAACTATTTACTTAGTTGGAGACTTTAGTTATTTATACTGCTTAACGCTTTTTCGCAAGTTGTTATTGCGACAGTTTTCTTAGAGGATGATGTGATAAATGCCGATACTGCCAAAAATGTCAAATCAAAATCGCTTACCTTAGCAACAATGTATTTCTTATGGAAATGTCAAAAGGTGTCCAGTCTGTGTAAGTAGCTTACTCTGTAATGAAAGATTAAATTTGTTCGTAGGTGGTCCTGGAAATGGTAAGGTGACACATTGTGACAGTTTGATGCAAGACAGTGGCGGCTCGTGGTAAAAAAATTGGTAAAAAAGGTGTTTTTCTCCTAGCGAATTTATCGTCCTTTCTCCGCCTTCGGTGTTGAAATATTGTATTTCTGGAACGATTGTCAATTGCCACACAAGAAAAATAAGAGTCACGCACTAAGCAGTACTTCGCTAACAAAAAATTATATCTTAAGTCTATTCGACGTTATTTTCGGTTCGCAAAAAATAAGAGTCTTTAGGCACTACTTTTCTAACAAATTATTTCTTATAAATTAAGTCTATCCTACGTTTTTTTCGGTTCGCAAATGTAATCATTTTGTCATTAAAATAGTCTATTTCGGGGATACATTTTTTTTCAATAGATAGTATGAAAAGAGCTGTTAAACGATCTTCGGTCATGGAATTTCTAAGAAATGTTTTAATTCGTACCGTATCGTATGCCTCGTTGCGCTGGACTAAATGCAGAGATTTTAATATGGAAAATCACGCATGATCACGGCTTACTTTCAGACAGTCAAGGGGGAGAAGTGTACAGCGCGGGTGTTTTAACGTGTTCGCAGAGCACGTTGGTGTGGCCCAGCTATATAAAATATCAACGATCGCGTGAAATAGGTTCGTTAGTCCACTGGTGGACTTTATTTACGCTTGCTTGTTTTTTCAGATGTGGCTTCAGTTGCTTGCTTTTTTTATCATTATGACAATGCGAATGCCTTAGAAAATATATTGTAAATTTTATATTTGATAAAAGGAAATATTTTAGTTAATTAGATTTTTTGGGAGTTCTGCAGCACTGCAGCGCTTATGTACTAGCCGCCACTGATGCAAGAGAAAAAAGGAGTCACTCATATTAACATGACAGATCTCCTTCAACAGTACGCAATTGGAAACGGTGAGTGCATTTTTTCATTATACTTTTCTGCAGTAAAAATTTTTTTTTAAATAAATTTATACATTTTATACAATGTGTTTAGTATTTTGTGGTATGGAAAGGTTTGGGAACAACACACACCTATTTTTATTTTGTAAATTTTAATAAATTTTGATAATTACAATACAATCGTATCACTGAAAATTTTTTATGACACTAGGCAAAGACAACCTGGGTTTTCACATTGATTTTCGTTACTCTCGACGGGATCCTCATTATTCTCGAATTTATTCTGAGAAGCTGCAATAAAATAAACAAAAGTTAGATTAACTTTCTTCGACAATCGAACTTTAAAAATTGACAAATTTGAAAAAAGTTGTTTCTCAAGAATTAAGGTAGTTGTGGTACACAACAGTTTCGGTTGATATCCTATACACAGACGGTAATCATACAGATACTTTTAACCATCGACTAGGTCTATAAATTCGCCTATCTTATTTGGAAAAATTTTAAGCAATGAAAATTTTAAATTCTCGTCCACTCATTAGGTATATTTTGATACAAATACCATTCGAGATAAACTTAATCAATTTATACTAGAAAAAAAATAGTAGCTAGTTGCATGTAACGCTCCTGCACACATAAGCACCCCCACACACTCACCAACACACCCACACAAGTATATCATGACATCCTAAGAAATTGGTTATCTTATCAGGGCAACATAAGTACTTTCATATTATGAAATGTGCATTCTTTGTTTAGTTTTCTTGGAGTAAAGTTGTAATAAATAAAATCAAATTATTTTTAAAAACATAGTTTTTGAATCGAAATAAATAATTGGCACAGTTAGTAGGATTCGCGCAAACCGTAAAAAGTATCGAGCTTTATCAGAAAGTTTATTTCCTTTTTTGAAACATTCAGTGTGTGACGTTCTTGTCGGTGTTTCTGTTGAACAAAAAGAGTGTGGTGACTTTCACGATTTTAACGTTTCAACGTTTTGAACGCGAATTCTAGCGAACAGTTATTTTACCCCTTTGGCTGTTGGATACAGCTGGACGAGAACCAACAAAGAGTCGGAGAAGAAGATTCTGGAAGCCAGTTCTTCTGTAACGTAAGTGCCAAATTTTCCTTTTCTCGCCTTTCCTATACGTTTTATTGGAATTCGGAAAGATAGTAATTAAGAATTAATTGATCTGAAATCGATTATTTATGGGTGAATTGAACGACGATAATTTCATTAATATTTTGCAATTACTTAATAATATTTCAATAAGCGAAAATAGCATTTCAAAAATTGAAGACTTTGATTCTATAGAAATAACTCCTCCTACAATGAATTGGGACCTTCTCAAATGTAAATAAGCAAATGATGAACCATTTAACGATGATAGTGAATATTTGAACAAATTTATCACTAGATGTGAGCATTTAATGACAACTTATAGATATTTAAACAATGCTGAATTTAATTTTCATATAATAGGATGTATTCAAGAGAAATTGGAAAGTAGAGCAGCCTTCATGATAGGTAATGAGAGTAGAATTAAATACTTGGCCAAAATTAAAAACTGCCTTATTGCCATGTTTTGCTGATAGACGAGATTTAGATTGTCTGGTACAAGATTTGATTAGAGCCAAACCATTCAAAGGTGAACATTTAATAGATTTTGGAAGTAGACTTCAGTTAATTAGTAGTAGTGTTATTCAAATAGGTAATAAACAACGATCCAAATGTACCTACTGATGATATAAATTGCCAAATAAATCAATATGATAAAACCGCGTTAAATACTTGCATTGCAGGCTGTTACGGAACGCTAAAAAATAACATGCACTTGAGAAGACCCGCTTCAAGGCTAGCCTAGCTTGGAAATATACTCCGGTAATATGGAGGAAGGTGAAGGTCATCTACCTTCCGAAAGTAGGTAGAATATCAGACCAAACGCCCCAATCATATAGACCAATTAGCCTAACGTCCTTCCTGCTTAAGACTTTGGAAAAGCTAGTAGATAGGTACATAAAGGACAACGCTCTGATAACTCGCCCTCTAAGCGAGCGTTAGTATGCCTTCCAACAAGGCAAGTCAACAGACCTGGCTCTGGATGACTTAAACAGGCTACTTTCCAAGTCGATCGACGACAAGGAAATGGCAGTAGCTACTTTTCTGGATATAGAGGGAGCATTCAATAATGCGTCTCCAATATCTATAACCAGGTGTATGGAAAGAAGAGGGATCGAACCCATCATCTGCAGGTGGCTTGCAGTCAATCTAGGGAATAGGATAATCACATCCACCCTGGGAGAGGCAACTACCACGGCGGGGGTGGGGAGGGTTGCCCTCAGGGAGGCGTGTTATCGCCCCTTTTGTGGGCGATTCTTGTAGATGCTCTTCTAGTACGGCTGTCCGATGAAGGTATTCAGTGCCTAGGGTATGCGGACGATCTTGCTGTCGTCATAAGAGGACGGTTTCCAAACACGATATCAGAGCGCACCCAAATGGCGCTTAATATAGTAAGTGGCTAGTGTAGGGAGGAGGAACTGGCAGTGAACCCTCACAAAACTACACTGGTACCGTTTACAAAAAAGAGAAATTTGCAAGGTCTACAAAAGCCACAAATTAACGGAGTGGAAATTCCATTTGCTAAAGAAGTTAAGTACCTAGGGGTAATCTTTGACCAGGAGCTTACATGGAATTCTCACATCGAAAAAACCACGCACAAGGCCAGAATCGCTCTCGGAAGGTGTAGGCAGATGTGTGGGAAGAATTGGGGATTGAATCCCAACATGACCAAATGGTTATATACACAGGTCATGAGGCCAATGATAACCTATGGATCAGTAGTCTGGTGGCCCAGGACCAAAGGCAAGCTTGCCTAAGTATCACAGGGGCCATGAGAACGACGCCGACTGCAGCCCTGGAGGTAATACTGAACCTGCCACCACTGCATATCTTCGTTCAGGGAAATGCAAGATCTGTAAGTCACAGATTATTACAGGGGCCTCCTCCGATAAGTCAAGGACACAGTAAGGTCTACAAAAAGCTATATCAAGAAATAAAGGTAGATCCAATACTGGGAATGCCAATGGATCAGATTGCCCCACAATATAGTTTTAAAAATGAATACACAGTAATAATTCCAGAGAGAAAGGACTGGGATACAGGGCCTCCTATAATAGCGAATCTCAACTGGTACACTGATGGCTCTAAAACAGGAGCCGGAATATATGGGGTTCAAGAGAAGATCACGATCTCTCTAAGCCTTCGGAAACATGCCACTGTCTTTCAGGCAGAGGTAATGGCGGTGCAATACTGTGCAGAAGAGTTGATGAGACGGGAGGTAGATAGCCAAATAATCGTCATCTACTCCGATAGCCAAGCAGCACTAAAAGCGATAAGCTCATATCGGACAACGTCAAATCTGGTGTGGAAGTGTCGCAAGGCCCTCAACAGACTAGGTAGTCATAATAGAGTGACCCTAGCCTGGGTGCCAGGCCATCAAGAAATAAAAGGCAATGAAAAGGCCGATGAATTAGCCAAGCAGGGAGCGACTGAGGTCATGATAGGGCCAGAACCTTCCTGCGGAATTGCTAAATGCCTCACCAAGAAGAGCATCCACCAATGGATAAATAACCAGGCGTTGCGCTGGAGGCATGAAACTCCGGGGCAAAGGCACGCTAAGCTATTCCTTAAAAGCCCTTCGGTCAGACTGTCACGCGACCTACTATGTCAAAGTCGAGAAACGACGAGGATGATGGTGGGAATGCTGACAGGGCATTGTAGGCTAAGGAAGCATATGCACACAATTGGCCTAGCAGATGACAGCCTATGTAGGTTATGCCAGGAAGAAGACGAAACTGCGGAGCACTTACTCTGTGAGTGCGAAGGCCTAGCAAGGGTGCGGTTTCACCTATTCGGAGAAGAAAAACCGAGGGCAGAGAGCTACGCAAAGGAGGCGGTATCCAGGCTAATAGGTCTAATAAAAAGAATAAAGCTAGATATCGAGCTCTAAATATGGGGGAGGACCACAATAGATCTGCAAAGGTCGCAGTGGGATAGGACAAAGAGCCACTCCAATTCTAATCTAATCTAATCTAATCTAATCTAAGAAGACCCGCTACTTTAGAAGACGCTATGGCGTATGTCACAGAATTTGAAAATTTCGAGAGATTGTACGGCTCTTTACATGATAGAAATTTCTCACAAAATAGATTCAATAATATTGATAATACTAATAAACAATAATATCAACAGTAGCGAAATTTTCATAAAAATAATTCAAATCAAAACCATATTGACTCTCAAAATTTTGTACCAAATAACAAGCAAGTTCATTATACAGATACAAATACAAATCGAGAAATTCGAATTCGTAAGCAAAGAGGTCGAATACTTAGGCCACTTTGTAACCCCACAAGGAATAAAACCTAATCTGAATACAATTAAAGCAATTCAAAATTTCCCTATTCCTCAAACCGCTAAAGAAATTAAATCGTTTTTAGGACTATTTGGCTATTATTGAAAGTTTATAAAAAATTTTGCACAACTAACTAAACCAATGACAATATGTTTAAAGAAAAACGAGAAGAAAAATAATACCGATCAGCACTGGGAGGAGTTTATAGAATGTTTCAATATTTGTAAAAATACCTATATTAATATTATAACCAGTTTTGGCATATCCCGATCTAGATAAACAGTTCGAACTAACAGCCGATGCTTCAAAATTCGCAATAGGAGCTATCCTAGCTCAAATAAATCACCCTATCCGCTACGCTAGTAGGACTTTAAATTCAGCAGAAATCAATTATTCAATTATCGAGAAAGAATTATTGGCAATTGTTTGGGCTTGCAAATACTTCTGTCCATATCTATTTGGTCAAAAATTTACAATATTTTCAGATCTATAAACCCTTACAATGACGTATGTCTTTAAAATAGCCAAACTCACGCCTTGTGCGTTGGCGAGTAAAGGTCGAAGAAT
Organism: Lochmaea crataegi; assembly: GCA_947563755.1. Lineage (NCBI taxonomy): Eukaryota > Metazoa > Arthropoda > Insecta > Coleoptera > Chrysomelidae > Lochmaea > Lochmaea crataegi. Next base: position 116,307,269 of record OX387422.1, read on the forward strand.
TTGACTATGATATCAAATATTTATTTAAAAGGTAAAAGCAATAAGGCAGCAGACGCATTATCCCGCTATCCCGATATCAATGCATTAGAAACTGCATCAATTGACGTTAATTTAGGTGACATTGACGAAATCGTGAATCAAGAACTTGAAATAATTGATTCGTATCGTCAACCCTAAAATATATTACCAAATTTAGATAATATTTATATTACGAGTATTTTAGATGGGATATTAGGATAAATTCACCCGCATTACTAACACGAAAATTCAAATCCTGATAATAATGATATTGAAATCGTGCATACATCTACTGAAAATCCTATTTTAGCGATTCCAATATCCGAAAAACCACTAAATATGTGACCAATATGTCCATACCTGCCTGCTCCATACCTAACCTTACCTAACCTAACCTAACCTAACCGTTGACTAATAACATAGGTTTTCCCTTTTCACTTAACATTCCACTTCTGCGAAATCCAAATTTTTAAATATTTTCAATGTGATCGATATTTACACCTTTACTAACAACTAAAACTTCACAATAATGAAATTAAAAGAAAATACTCACTTCAATTTCATAACAAAATTTAAACCTTCTTCCAGTTATTAATAATTAGCTAAAAATCCCAACCAATGAAATTAAAAGAAAAACCTTCCAGGTATTAGTCATTATCCAAAAATCCCAACCACCCCTCATAAAACTCAATGCGGGAGCGAACTTACCTATGATGTTTTCGGGTAGGGCATTAAAATCTGACCGCCGAAGCGAACTAGTGTGCACCGGGACAAGCCTACCCCATAGTAAGTGTTACAGTACAGGTTTTTCCACCACAGATTCCTCATTCCAATTTGATAACGCACCATAGACTACACCAAAGAATCACAACTGAATTCAAAAATTTTGATCTAGAAGATTTTTGCAAAGTTTATCGTCGTACCTATTGAACTACATCATACGACAGTAAAAAATAGTAATTCTAATTCAGTGTATTCAGTAAATGAATAAAAATTTTCATTTTTATAAAATATGAAAATGCAAATTCATAACTGTCTCATTAGAAACTTGAATGAATAGAACAAAACGTAAAATGTAAAAACTTTGTATATATTGGGAGAATAATAATGCAAGTATTGGAAACACATTTAAGATAATCCAAAACGGTGGTGTGAGTGAAAGAGTTTATATAAAATTATTTGAAATCAGTTTTTTTAGAATCATGTTCAGAATGCAATTCTGATTTCACCGGTTAGATTAGGTTAGGTAATGTTAGGTTAGATTTCACCGGTATCTGCGTTACTTTTCTGTACCTTGGTCAGACATTGTTTATATAATTAAGAAAAATCAATCAAATTTTTTTTCAATTATTTGACTAATTTCTACCGAAAACGGCTCCTGGCATTTTTAAATAAACAGTGTAGTTGAAGAAATACGCAAACCTATAAAAGTCAGTTCATAGGAAGACGACCTAGTTATTTATATGAAAAGTAAAAATGAAACATTAACGTCGCAAATTTTACAAACGTGCTTACATAGCCTAGAAAATTGGTCCCTCATAACAGGTTTCCATTTCTCACCTGAGAAAACACACTATATGGTCTTCAATAAAAAGAAATATTTGAATAATTTAGACATTAATCTAAATGGAAAGCCAATATCCAGAGTTGATGAAATGAATTTTCTGGGTCTCACTTTTGCTTATAGGTTAAAATGGGAAGCACACTCAGCAAATTTACAACGATCATGTCAACCAAGAATAATTTTACTCTATCAAACAGTACTTGGGGTTCAGACACTACAACCTCACTCAATCAATAAAAATCATTGATAAGGAGCAAGCTGGACTATGGAGCTAACTGCTACGAAATAGCCAACAAATCTTTGCTAAAAAAAATTAAACTCCTACCAACCCCCAAAAAAGTTACTTTTCTATCAAAGGATCAGAAATATAAGTTACGACAATGAGAAGTTTAAACACTCTCTAACGTCAAAATTAAATGTCCCTCTTCCATGGATCATTCAAATACCATATATAGAAACATCCCTAGCATTCTATCAAAAACAGACCACCACCCCCTTCCAGATACTAAATTCCTTTAATTAATTAGCATCGACGTTTCCCAAATTCTCATTCATTAACACTGATGCATCCAAAACAATTACAGGAAATGCTGCAGCTTACATACAGGGTGTTTCTAAATTCATACAACAAAATTCAGAAACTGATTGCTCGTATGAAATTAAGATGGGTCTTTCCTATAACAAAATTTCCTCAGCTCACCCCTTTCCGAGATATCACCCTTAAAAGTTGGTGACTAAAATTGGTTTATTATTTTTTTTTCTAAAATTTCAGTAAAGCTAAATCCAACAAATCTACATAGTTTTATAGCGCACATACAGGACATATGGGTATCAATTCATGCATACGTAGAGCACAAGAAGGCCTATATTGGCCTAGCATGACAATGGATATAACAAAATGGGTCTCTACATGTATAACTTGCCAACAGTAAAGCAGGAACAATTATAAAGAACCACTCCATCCTATAAAGCTAGCAAGCTACCCTTGGGAGCGACTAGGTATGGACTTCTTCAAAATAAAAAGTCAAGAATACTTACTAATAACAGACTACTACTCAAAATTCTATATAGTGGAACCCATGAATTCAACCAATGCATCAAGCCTTATAGCAGCATTAAAAAGGTGCTTTGCTCATCACGGACTACCAGCTGAAGTAATATGTGATAACGGACCACCATTCAACTCTGAAGAAATACATAAATACTTCGCAAAGGAAGAAATAGTACAGAGTACGAGTAGCCCCCACTATCCTCAGTCAAATGGGCTGGTTGAACGCCATGTACAAACAATAAAAAACATGATTAAAAAATCCCCAAATGAGGATATTTATAAAATTGTCATGATCTACAACAGCACACCCAAAGCTGAAATGCCGGCTCCATCCACGATTTTAATGGGTAGGAAATTAAGATCGAATTTACCGGCATCGGAATTTTTAGTACAAGGCGAAACTCAGGCAATAGTTCAAAACCAATTAAAAAGGAACCAAGAAAAGCAATCAAGGTACTACAACAAGCATACAAGAGAGAGAGGCCCAATAACAGAAAGGGTACTAATAAAAAGATCGCCAAGAAACTGGATACCGGGAAAAGTCATCCGAGAGGACGAAAACCCTAATTCATTTTGGGTGAAAACAGATGAAGGTGCTGTATATAGAAGAACCAAATTTCATTTGATGAACTTAAAGACAGAAAACAATAATTTGAAGAAGGATGAAGAAAAAGAGATTAAAAAGAATCCAACAAATGACGAGACCAATCAAACAAACACGACACCGGAAGCATTAGGTAGGAGAAGCAATAGAACTTCTCAACTTCCACAAAAGTTTAAAGACTTCGTACTTTAGGGAGGGCATGTGACATAACATCGATGACAGGAACGCGCCTACAAACGAACGTTACTTATCGACGGTAGAAAAGAAGAAAAGACCACGAGGCCATCTTCGAACCTAACCTAAAGGGACACTGACATGCTATTGTATTTGACTTGTATTGTATATTCATTAAATATAATAAAGTCCATTGAATCAAGTTATCAAGTAATTTATTCATATAAACGTTACACATCACTTATTCACTTTTTTAGAATTCATCGTTAAAAGAAGATAACGCTTCAATTTTTACAAGTGAAGATTTGCAAAAAGTAGCAGGAGAAAGATCGGCGTCGTACATAGTAACGACTCAAGAACATCTCAAACAAAAAGAATTGCTAAGATCCAGTGTCCAATCATCAAGTACAAGTTGTATTGACGCTATTTTAAATACTGGAGTGGCAGACATTTTAAAAAGAGTTATCAATCAAAAGCGTGATAATATGACTCCCGATGACATGTCTTCGGTAACAAGAAGAAGTTTTTCGGAATGGAGTAATAAATGATTATTATTTGTTGAATATTATTATAAGAGTAAATATCATGCGTCATGTATATATTACAATCATTGTGTCAAATAAGGAAATTGAGGTGTGTAAGTTTAAAGCCGCCACAGTTGTTATACAGGAAGTGTATAAACTCCTACCTCTTATAAAGGCTCCTATGGGGGATAACAAATGGCCATTAGAAAGTTCCTGCTACCATCTTCGAGCACCCACTGTTTACTAATATACAAGGCGAATTGTGAATATTGACTGAAATTTCTTTTGGTCATATTGGTCATTTTGGTCAATTTTTCGTATGCCCCCGTATTGTGTTATGATAGAAAGACTCGTTAAAGAATAAAAAATTTACAAATAGTAAAAAGACAACTGTTAACAAGAAAAAACTGCTATTTAATCATGAGTTCAAAGTGACCATCGTTAACATTCAGGCAATAAAAGTTGAAAAAGAGCCAATTTTAAACAACGATTAAATAACAATGGAAGGCTGATATCAAAGGCAAAACAAAATGATTGATTAGAGATTTACCAGACCTTTTAAATGAGGTATGACTTGATACCTAATGCCATTTGAAAAAATGTAAGGGGTGTCTCCAGTAGGGAGGGGGTTTATGACATTAGCACCAAAAAGTGTCCCCCTCAAGTTAAAAGTTGACGTGTTTCGGCATATCCTTCTAATATGTCCCATTTTTGGTATATTAAGGGTGGGTCCTTTTCAAATGAACACAGTGTATATTCTCGCTCGATAAGAATTTTAGTCTAGAAACAACTATAATAGTGAAGTTGAAGTAAAAGTGGTCCCATTCGGAGATGCATGACGGTGACAAGTATTAGTTGAGCGGTCACCAATCTCTAAGTTTTACCCTACCAAAAATTGATCAAAACGGCTTGTCTCTGACACGGCTAAAGAAATTTTTACATCAAACAATTCTTATCGAATTGCCAGCATAGTAAATACATTTGCCGCCGTTCACTTTATATAATAATCAAAGTAGCAGAACATGATAATAACTTACATGTAATGAAATTTTGGAGTTACTAAGAAAATATGTATTGACTGTTAACATTATTAATTTGCGATTTCATATTCGAAGAATAGACTAAAACATCACTAGATACGGAAGATCCTCTATCAACAAAATCATTTCTTGGATTTAATTGAATCCGGAAATCTCTTTGTCGTTTTATTCTGAATGGTTTCCCTCTGACAACGTTGGATTTTCTTTTTTGGAGTATTCATTATATCTGGTTTGATGTTTCCACTGTCTGTAAAGAGGCCGATGGCTCTAAGATCTTTACTATTATGTCGAAAGGGATTCGCTATCTCATGCTTTTCTTCGCGACTAAAAAATAAGTAGAATACAGTGTGCGACACTGAAAAATTTCGCTCTGTTAGGTATGATCAGGCTGGATTAATGCAAAAATACGATTCAATATAAGCGGTTTACTCTACCTAGCGGTAGAAAACGGAAATAGTTTGTTGTATAGTAATTGGATTTTCTCATGAGCTCTACGTCACAAATGTGCGAGCAGCCAAATTACGTTCGCAAACAGCGTAATTCTACTGGAATGGAAACCGGAGTTCAAAATATCTCTCATGACGAAATCCAACAAATCTACATAGTTTTATAGCCTTACTTTCTTTGGACTTTTTCGATTTTTTATTATATTAGCTGCTCTATAAGTATTATTTATTGTATTTATTAAGGACTTTGAAGGATCGTTTCTGTTTACATTAAATGACAAGAAAAAGTACCTTTTTGTTTGTTTTCCTTCTGAATTTTGATATATTTTTTCATATTTTTCATTGTATAAGATAATATTGTTCGTATATGAACTTGCTTCGCATAAAGCTGATCTCGTATTATTTGTATTCGAAGTTTTTTCGCTTAAAACAACTGATTTCTTGTTATTCCGTTTTTTAGATATCACGTCAATCATCTTCTTTACTTTTTTATGAGTATTAGGTCTGACATTAAAACAAGTTACCACCGGCTTTCCTACAAAAGATAAGTATTAGATATTTTTAAATTATTGTTTAAATATGTTTTTATTTTGTCAAGTTGTCTTAGGTAAATAAATCGTGGATACCTATAAAATATGTTTAAAAAATTATTAGAATAGTAGAGCCCCGCTGTGGATTTATTAGACGATCGTGGAAATCATCCACCACTTTCCATTTTGTTGCAAATATTAGATCGTATCAAAATTAGAGGTACCATCCAACATTTCAAGGCAAAGTAACATGGTACACATTTTGAGCGAAGCAAAGCTTATAGAGTACATAAAGGGTGCATAGAGGCTCTCAACAAAACATCCAAGAACATAAAAGAAAATAATACTTTGATAGGTTGTGTTTCAATTCTATTATTTCAATTATTAGCTGGCAATTTTTTGCAAATATTACCTGGCATACTAAGGTGATGAGGTGAAGTCATTTAAAATCATCATTTATGTGACCTCTTATTGAGAACCTTTTTCTTGAAGACAAATCTAAGGATTTTCTTAGAAAGAGATGCTACTGATGGCATTTTAAAATGACAATTGAATTGTAAGATTATCATACCATATGCCTAGCCACGTTACAAAAATCAATTCAAGAGCTTATTACAAAAGTTTACCCAGATATCGACGAAGTTCATACAGTGGCCTTTCAAGCGAGCTATTTTAACGTTAAAGAATGTTAAAGTGGCCGGCATCAACGATAATTTGTTAAAAGCATTCGTAGATTCCGTCGTAACTACCGATAATACTGTGAACTATCCCCTAGACTAGAATGTTTGAATAACCTCAATCCAGCTGGTCTCCCTCCCAACGATCTGGCTCTTAAGATTGACCTGTTTAATTAATTGTCTTACTTACCTTGAAATTTCTCTTTGTTAACATTATAAGTTTTATCCCTTCTGAGGCTCTCTTTGGTTTGAGAGTAGCTAACTGAATTTGTGGAGGATGGAATGTTGACTATATTTAAACACGAATTTACCACCTTCATCCCTTTTTTAGATGCTTGCGTATCAGTACTGATTGTTTTATTTTTACTAGATATGTTGAAAGTTTCTGATTTAGCTTCCAAATTCTTATCGTTTCCAATCGTTTCTTGAATCAAATTATCTTTTCCAGGTTGAAGGAACCTGATGAATAAAGGAAATGAGGACGCATAATTAGGTATTGCAGGGAATTCAAATTCCCAATCATCTATTTTGCAACTGGAGGTTTCAAACGCTTCAACCATCGTATTATTCATAAGCTCATGATGTTTGTTGATAAAATTTCTTGCTAAATCATACGATAGTTTATTTTCTTTGTTTAATCAAACATCGGTTTGGTTATAAGGTACTTCTGAACTTGTTTGAGTGGAGACGTGTTTCTTTTAGTTTGTATTCATATTGCAGAAATGTAGATGTACTAAACGATTAAATCGAGCGAAAGCTTCCGTACATATTTGATACATCACAAAAAATTGTTTTAAACATAAAATCACAAAAAAATCATATTTCTGACATTGATTGATTTTCTAATTTTGACTGACAAACTTCTAGTTTACGTTAATGCCTCGACGTATGGAACAAGTTCATTGAAATCATAGTAAGTCAAAATTATCTTTGTCAATTCTTATAAGTTACAAGTTAGTGAAGCTAGTGAAGTGACCGAGCAAGATGAGGGAAGTGGGGGTGATGGTGAAGGAAAGGAGAATTCGTATGGAGGAGTCGGTGTGGTTGGATAGACAATTATCCTTCAAAACTCACATGTTAAAGGCGGCAGAAAAGGGGAATGTGAGGGCAGCATGGCTGGGGAGATTGATGTGTAATGTGAAAGGGCCGGGAGAGTGGAAGAGAAGGGTAATTGGTAGGATGGTAGAGCAGAGTATGCTGTACTTTTGGATGTTCTTGACATGGTTTCATAAACAATTAAATCTTTCCCTGAAAATTGAGTATAAGCCGATCATGTATACATTTTTGGAAAGGGGAAGAAAGGGACTTTTAGATGTTATGAAAAAAATTAGGGTGTTTTATTTAAGATAAACCGATAATTTCGCTTCAAAAAAGGTCATTTTTTTTCGGCGCTTTCGGGAAAAATATACATTTGGCAACTATGTCAACAAATATAAGAAGTTTAGCGAAAACTGCACGTCGAAATTTTTTTCCATTCTTGAGTAATAAGCCGTCAAAATGTGTTACTTTATAGTGGGAGTAAAACTACCTTGAGTGGAAATGTAAATATCACCATTTACTTTATATTTTGTTGATTTTTTCGGTAGATGGAATTGGAAGATAAAACAAAAATTGGAAACACTTATAGAACTGATTTACTGAAAATCTATCCATGTCATAACATCTCTTGTTGAGGAGAAGTTTCAATTTCCATTAAATAGAAAAATAAGCAGTATATCAACTCACGTTTGTGTGTGCTACCAATATCGGAACCGTTATTTTCTTGTTTGTTGGAATCGCCGTCGCATGATTTTGATGGTGTTTGATTCTCTGAATTGTCGTCGGCTTCGTGAATATCTATAATACCGTCACGGTTTCTATGACTTGACCCCCGTCTTCTTCTTTTCCGACCTCGTCGACCTCCTCTCTCTTCCAGCGAACCACATCCTACAAACGAGTTTTTATTAAATTTTAGAGCTCTTCAAAAAAATGTTCGCACGCCACTGGACTAGTTTTCAGCAAATTTTCATAAACTCCAAACATTCTTTTTTTATTTTTTTTAATCAAAATTCTGTTATCCTATATCCGCAATGTGGACGCACACTGTACCTAATTCGTTTGAAAATCGAATAATGGATAAATTCCCTTTGGAAAATTCGTTTTCTGTAATGCATCTATAATATCAGTAAGTAACATAACATAACATTCGGTAATGAGGGATAATTACAGAGATATTATTCCATTACTATGCGAGATTATTTGTTTTTTTGACATCACCGTTTTGAAAAATAATGGACAGTAATTATATAGTAATCGAAGCTAAGCATTTCTAGTTTGGTAAAATGAGAATAAATGAATAAAAAGTGTCACGATATTTTCATTTTGATAAATTATAAAATATGGAAACTCAAATTTATAATACGACTTCCATTGTACCAGGCGAATGATAATATTTGATTAAGATACGAAGTACAGATTTAGAATATTTATTCATTACAGCATGATCCGCTTTTAAAACATTGCTAGTACATTTTATATGCTTTAAACAATAAATATTTATTGCTGTGACAATTTGCCCTGCTTGGTTTACGAAAACACAAGAAAAAGTATAAAAACAATAATTTTAGATAGGTACCTACTAGGTATTTTGGCAACTTACATTTATTTTGAAAAAAGATATTTCAAAACACTGAATGCTTAAATAAGAAAAAACAAACAACATTTCGGGCTTATGCCGGGATGGTATGATCTACAAGATTGAATCTACCCTTTCTGATTGTAATTAGAAGGGGGCTTCGGAGTAGTTGCGCCTCATTAGTGCAAAGTAGATGGATCCCATCCGTAATCTTAAAGCCTAACTGAAGTAGACATTCTCGCAGTGACTATAAGGTACGTCTGTGAAGACTACACCAGTACACTGTAAGAGTGCCAACATCACTCGAAATTAGAAACCAAAAACTAAATACACTCAGAAAGGCCTGTTAAATAAAATAAAATAAATGGTCAGTGTTTTGGAAAAATCTTTTTTTTTTATATAAGGAGACGAAATAGTTCTTAGAATTATTATTTTAATACTTTTATCAATTATTTCATTAGCTTGATTTAGGATTTCCTAAGTGCGATTAGCGTTTCACCTCGCGCTAGGAAATTCCTTATAGTGATAATATTAGGTATTTCCTATCAGTCTTAGGTATTACTTAGCGCGTGGTGAAACGTAAATTGCATTTAGGAATTCCTAAATCCGATTCAGGTATTACCTAACTTTAGGAAATGGTTGGCGAAATCGGACGTTAACTTTTTTATTGCTGGTTTCCAGCATTTCTCTACAGCTCGGTTTTTACCATCGGTGCATCCTTTTCTTCAGATCTTTACTATTTCCTCATTTTTGCATAAATTATACTTTTACTCTGATTCATTTGTACAATTTGAAGCACTTCAATAACATTGCATTTCTTAGTGGAAACATCCACAATATTCTGTATGTGTGTAGTACATAAACTTTTCTTGCTTCTTATTCATAAATAATGAGTATTATGCTGTCATCAGTATTGTTTGCATCGGTCACGTTAGTGAAATCTTCATTGTTATTGATTTAGTAGCATCTATTTGTTGGTTAGCTACAATACTGTATAGTTTATGAGATATTTAATAATCATAATAATAATAATAAGTCTTCAGAGCAATCTTCAGGTGGATGGTTATTCAAAATTGATTCCAAATTGTTTTCTGTAGGTACTTATAGTTCCAACAACAATTACAATTCGACTAATACACATTGCCCATTTTCACCAACCTGATTTCTGGTACTTCCTAACTAAATAATTCCTAAACTAAGAAATGCCTAAATTCGATTCTTACATAAATCGGATTTCACCAGCCTATGGAACATTTAGGTAACAAGGTCGTAAAACGTGACCACATACGACAATGTCGTCTGAATGTGTACATCATGGAGCAGACTAGATAAGGAGATCGAACTCGTACGGAGAAATTGACGAAACCTGCACCTACGCAAAATCGTCTACTTAAGCATTTTACTTTTTCACCGCGGCGTCGCCACTGCAAATCCAATACCATCTTAAACAGTAACCTCAGTTTTCATGAATAGCTAGTCAAATACTAAACAATACTTTTGTTGAAAACAACAGAAAGTAGGAGCTAGAAATATTCAAATTGTTATAAATTGAAAACGGGAAGGGTGTACGTTGTTAAAAATTATTGCATTAGTGGATGGTTGTGCAGCTTATTCATCACGAAGACGTGAATTCAATTTAATTCAAGAAAACCAGAGCTGGGAATTATTTAAATATATATTATATTGAAAACCTGTGCATGAACTAATGTTATAAGTAAGTTATGCATATTAATTACAAATATATTGTATTTTTTATTGTTATTAAGCAGATTGAAGGTTATGCATTTAGTTTTAAGGCGTTGGGCTTCATCCTGTACCTGTTAAATCATTTCGCTATTCTGTTATAAGTTTTTGTAGTTCATTCACTGTTATTTTGAGATTATAGGTTGTCAAAGTGTCATAAGTACCTATTACACTTGGCATAGCTATTAAAACTTACGCAAAAAATAATGTTTCATATTTGTTCGAGCAATCGGGGCTTGAATAATTTCTCACCAAAGTTCAGACTTGTAACCTATAACGGAGCAATAAACATCTCACTATGAATACGATTCCGAAAAAAATTCAAATCAACAGACGTCATATGGAGCAAAATTGGAAAAATTCAAGGAAGCAATAGTTATAGATCCATATCGACACTATCTCAAAACGACAGACAAATATCTTAAATAAGTGGAATTACAAATATCTTGGCCGACACTTTCGAAAGAAACTCTAGTGATATCGATCTAAATCCTACCTTTTTGGATTACAGAAACTCAGTTGACTGCAACTTTCCTTTGCAAATCATTGATAAGGAGCAAGCTGGACTATGGACCTATCTGCTACGAAATAGCCAACAACACTTTGCTAAAAAAATTAAACTCCTACCAACCCTCAAAAAAGTTACCTTTCTATCAAAGGATCAGATATATAAGTTACGACAATGGGCAGTTTAAACACTCTCTAACATCAAAATTAAATGTCCCTCCTCCATGGATCATTCAAATACCATATATAGAAACATCCTTAGCATTCTATCAAAAACAGACCACCACCCCCTCCCAGATACAAAATTCCTTTGATGAATTAGCATCGACATTTTCCAAATTCTCCTTCATTAACACTGATGCATCCAAAACAATTACAGGAAATGCTGCAGCTTACATATGTAAAGATAAAAAAACTGCTCTGCATCCGCTACGAAATTGTAGAATATACACTGGAGAGGCGATTGCTATACTCCATGCCCTCAAAATGTACAAAACAGCAAATGAAAACAAATTTTGATGTAGACGATTTTTGCAAACTTCATCGTATTGAACTACAGCATACGACAGTAAAAAATAGTAATTCTAATTCAGTGGAAGCTGCTGATTAATCTTTTGTCTTATTTTCGAGTTATAATGTTTCCAAGGCATAGTTTCATAAACAATCAAATATTTCCCTAAAAATTGAGTATAAGCCGATCATGTACACATTTTTGGAAAGGGGAAGAAAGGAACTTTCAGATGGTATTAAAAAATTTAGGGTTTTGTATTTAAGATAAACCGATAATTTCCCTTCAAAAAAGGTCATTTTTTTTCGGCGCTTTCGGGAAAAAATATACATTTGGCAACTATGTCCACAAAAACTTGAAGGAAATATAAGAAGTTTAGCGAAAACTGCACGTCGAAATTTTTTTGCATTCTCGAGTAATAAGCCGTCAAAATGTGTTACTTTATAGTGGGAGCAAAACTACCTTAAGTGGAAAGGTAAATATCACCATTTACTTTATATTTTGTTGATTTTTTCGGTAGATGGAATTGGAAGATAAAACAAAAATTGGAAACACTTATAGAACAGATTTACTGAAAATCTATCCATGTCATAACATCTCTTGTTGAGGAGAAGTTTCAATTTCCATTAAAAAGAAAAATAAGCAGTATATCAACTCACGTTTCTGTGTGCTATCAATATCGGAACCGTTATTTTCCTGTTTGTTGGAATCGCCGTCGCATGATTTTGATGGAGTTTGATTCTCTGAATTGTCGTCGGCTTCGTGAATATCTATAATACCGTCACGGTTTCTATGACTTGAGCCTTGGCGTCTTTTTCTTTTCCGACCTCGTCGACCTCCTCTATCTTCCAGCGAACCACGTCCTACAAACGAGTTTTTATTAAATTTTAGAGCTCTTCAAAAAAATGTTCGCACGCCACTGGACTAGTTTTCAGCAAATTTTCATAAACTCCAAACATTCTTTTGTATTTTTTTAATCAAAATTCTGTTATCCTATATCCGCAATGTGGACGCACACTGTACCTAATTCGTTTGAAAAATCGAATAATGGATAAATTCCCTTTGGAAAATTCGTTTTCTGTAATGCGTCTATAATATCAGTAAGTAACATAACATAACATTCGGTAATGAGGGATAATTACAGAGATATTATTCCATTACTATGCGAGATTATTTGTTGTTTTTGACATCACCGTTTCCAAAAAGAATGGACAGTAATTACAAAGTAAACGAAGCTAAGCATTTCTAGTTTGGTAAAATGAGAATAAATGAATAAAAAGTGTCACGACATTAGTCTAAAACGTTGGTGTGAGTGAAAGAGTTTATATAAAATTATTTGAAATCAGTTTTTTTAGAATCATGTTCAGAATGCAATTCTGATTTCACCGGTTAGATTAGGTTAGGTAAGGTTAGGTTAGATTTCACCGGTATCTGCGTTACTTGTCTGTACCTTTGGTCAGAAATTTTTTATATAATTAAGAAAAATCAATCAAATTTGTTTTCAATTATTTGACTAATTTTCACCGAAAACGGCTCCTGGCATTTTTAAATAAACAGTGTAGTTAGAGAAATACGCAAACCTATAAAAGTCAGTTCATATGCAAACTACCTAGTTATTTATATGAAAAGCAAAAATGTAACATTAATGTCGCAAATTTCACAAACGTGCTTACGTAGCCTAGAAAATGGGTCCCTCAAAACAGGTTTCCATTTCTCACCTGAGAAAACACACTATATGGTCTTCAATAAAAAGAAATATTTGAATAATTTAGACATTAATCTAAATGGAAAGCCAATATCCAGAGTTGATGAAATGAATTTTCTGGGTCTCACTTTTGATTATAGGTTAAAATGGGAAACACTCTTAGCAAATTTACAACGATCATGTCAACCAAGAATAATTTTACTCTATCAAACAGTACTTGGGGTTCAGACACTACAACCTCACTCAGTCAATACAAATCATTGATAAGGAGCAAGCTGGAGCTATCTGCTACTAAATAGCCAACAAAACTTTGCTAAAAAAAATAAACTCCCACCAACCCTCAAAAAAGTTACCTTTCTATCAAAGGATCAGAAATATAAGTTACGACAATGAGCAGTTTAAGCATTCTCTAACATCAAAATTAAATATCCCTCCTCCATGGATTATTCAAATACTATATATAGAAACATCCCTAGCATTCTATCAAAAACAGACCACCACCCCCTCCCAGATACAAAATTCCTTTGATCGACATTTCCCAAATTCTCCTTCATTTACACCGATGCATCCAAAACAATTACAGGAAAGTTAAAAAAAACTGCTCTGCGTCCGCCACAAAATTGTAGTATATACACTGGAGAGGCGATTGCTATACTCCATGCCCTCAAAATGTGCAAAACAGCAAATGAAAACAACTTTCTTATTATCTCTGACTCGTTAAGCACCCTGACGGATCTAAAAAATTTATTCCCATCACACCCATCCATGAACTGGTTAAAAATAATTTTTATAACTTGCGATATAAAAACATCTCGTTTTTATGGGTACCATCACCCATGGGAAGAGGTAAAGAGGAAGTTGACTCCTTAGCCCTAAAATCAACTCAATAAAAATTACATATACCAGAAATGGCAATTCATCTCGGAAAACACTGAAACCAATTTGAGACAAAATATGATGCCCGAAATTGAAGCCAAACTCCCACTGCCAAATAAAAGAAGAGGACAAGGTATCTTCGACGCCCATACTACCTAGTCTATTGGGTATGTGAATAATAGGGTTCTTTTGAAGTGAAAAAGTACCAGATCCATAGACCACTACTACGAAAATTTTGAGAGATACTGTCTTGTAAATCTGTCGAAATAAGTGTGGAAGTGATGAAAAAAAATTCCTTTTCGTTATAATTACCTGGAGAGGCACATGTATCATCGTCGTAGTCGTAGTCTTCTTCATATTTATCATCATCGCCTTCGTCTGATTCACTCAGGTCAGAATGCCTATTTCTTCGATTTCTATTTTCCTTAATTCTTTTTCTTCGAACTTGCTTTCCCAATTCACCTTCCGAACTCAATTTCTGCAGACTCAAACCCAACACGTATTTTCCATTTTTTGCTTTTATAAAGCCATTCGATATACCATATTTCAAGGCGCGCTGAATCTATAAAAAACTTATTAATTTCAATTATATTTATTAGGCTTGTTCGTAGAGCAATCCAGAAGGGTTGGAAACCATAGACTCACGCGAAGTGGATGAAAACCGTTCACAGTAAATATCTGCCAATGAATCGTCCAGTTTCCAACCTCTGTGATTACACTACGAACAAACCTATCATAATATCGTTCGTGAGGCTACAATACTAACTTGTATAAGATCTCTGTTTTTGAGGATGAGCTCCACTTGGTTTATGATATTAATTTTACTCGAACCTCTGGCCTCTTTAAGTGTAGATATAGCTTCCAGTACTTCGCTGAAGAGACGCGGATGTAAAGGTCCTTTTTTGGGGTACATTTTTCACCTGAATAAATTAATGAATCGTTAGAGGTCAAAATTTTAATTTTACGTTGAAAAATATAATAAACTGAGCGTACCTTTTCACATAAATTTGCTTATATCACGAAAAAACCGAAAATTCCTTGTGAAAACACCATTTGTAAAAAAAAATCGTCAAAATTTGACAACTATAAAACTTTTAAATGTAAAACAAATATCTTTTTTTTTTCGCTATAGCAACTGAGACTAATGTGAAAAAAGTTATAGCAGAGACAATAGTTAGCGTCCAAATCACGTGAAAGAATTGGTTGACTGACGTTAGTCTCCTGTCAAGAAGTAGTATTTATGTGGCTAGCAGGGCCTGGGTTGGAGACCAGGTGGTGACAATTGTAGAAGAAGTGACAGCGAGGAAGGGGAAAATTAATTATTATAATTGACAATGTAAATGGTTGCTTTTGGTTCTGTAACTATTAATAAGTAAATAGTATTTTTATTTAATGAATATATATTTTATTTATAATACCCAAAACATGACATCTCCGCTGAACCGACATGTTAAAGTCACCACCAGTGGTACATAAAAAAACAGAATTGTTGTTGTTTATATCATTCATCATTATATCTGACAGCTGACAATCGATACGGGCTTCGGCTAGTTCAAGACCCTCTGGAATTCACATTTTTTAAAAATTTCTATAACAAAGCCCTATTACTATAGAACAGTTTGAGAGAAAAAAATCCTGGATGATGCATATGCACTTTTGGAAAAATAAACTGCAAACAAAAGTACTTTAAAGTCATTTTTTCATTTCAGATAAAATAGTTATTTATGCAACAAATGAATGTGTAAATTAACCCTTTTTTGACAAATGTGGATATTGCCGCAAGAACCGGGCGAATGCGACGATCACATGAGTCAAAAAGGGACCTTACACACGAGTTGCCTACAATATTTTTTCTACTACCGAAATTTTAATTTAAAAAAACTTGTCTTAGAAGGAGATAGCATAAATTGGTAATATTACATAAAGTGTTATATTTTGTTGATATCTACAATTTTCAAGAAATTTTACTTTTTTTCACTAGTGTAAAAAAGTAAAACTATACAAACTCCGTAGCATGCGTAAAGTTTGTAGGTACTTTACGCACGGTAGTAGAAAAAAGACATTTAATTTGACATTCAGGTCTAGGTAATAGATGGTCACAAATTTAAGAAGGAGGGTTAAATGTTGCCAGTTCTCACTTTCGTAACTCTTGACTGCTTGTGGATCTTTCACCTATAGCTGTATGCACCGTTTATAGTACTGAAACCGCTAAACTAAACTGATTTAAATACTTAAACGCCCTCAATGTTGCCTTGGTATGCACCGAACGAAAATTAGTTAAACCTGAAAGAAGTTTGATAACATTGAAACATTTAGGGACTTTTTTGTGTGAAAAACATTCGTTGGTGGCAATGCTTGACTTGTTGGAAATGATCAATAATTGTCAAAACTGTCAAAATTGGTCAATAATTGTCAAAAATGATCAATAATTGTCAAAACTGTCAAAATTGGTCAATAATTGTCAAAAATGGTCAATAATTATTAAAATTTAAAAAAATGGTCTAAAATGATCAATAATTGTTAAAATTTGGAAAAATGGTCAAAATTTTTGAAAAATTGTCAAAAATGATCAATAATTGTCAAAACTGTCAAAATTGGTCAATAATTGTCAAAAATGGTCAAAATTTTTGAAAAATTGTCAAAAATGATCAATAATTGTCAAAACTGTCAAAAATGGTCAATAATTGTTAAAATTTGAAAAAATGGTCAAAAATTATCAAAAATTGTCAAAAATTGTCAAAAATTGTCAAAATTTTTGAAAAATGGTTAAAATTTTCGAAAAATTGTCAAAATTTTGCAAAAATGGTCAATAATTATAAAAAACTGTCAAAAATGGTCAATTATTGTTAAAAATTGTCAAAATTTTCGAAAAATAGTCAAAAATGGTCATTTTATTGTGCATACGAAGCAAGCTTCTGTCGGCGGTCCGGCGACCGCTCACCTTTTTTTTGGATTGGTGTAACACTAAAAGAATTAAAAATTAGACGGAAAATGTTCTTATTGCATATTTCTTGGAAAAGTCAATGGAAATCATCAACGTTATGGTCCCATTATTCAATGTTGAAAACTACCATAAATTTAAACATTGATATAAGTAAATTTCATAAACTTATTACCTTCATAAAACGACAATCAGAGAGCCATAAACCAAAAAAATTTTCACAAGGGAACAGATTTTGGATTTTATAAATGGAGCACCAGATAATGAATTTCTTATGATGAAGGTTGGCAATAATTCAAATACAATTATTAAAAAGAGAGTTTATGTAATATATAATTAAGGGAAAGTATTTTTAATGTGGTCGTAGATAAAACATTGTATGATACTCATGCGTGAATTACTTTTGCGCACTCGTTGCGAAAAAAGGCACTAGCTACGCTCGTGCCTTTCATTTTCGCAACTCTTTCGCAAAAGTATCACTTCACGCACTTGTACCATAAATAACTATTTTCAATTCTTAAGTTTGTTGGATGGTTTTTAATATTAGATTTTTGTTTTATTTTTCAGAATAGTTTAATATTTTTAGAATAGATTTTAAGATTAGATTATTTTCTTAATTTTACTTGAAATAAGAGTCTTAACATTTTTAAATTATATTTTATTAACCTGCCATTCAACTTTTCCACTTAATGACACAAAAGAATCTTTACATTTATTTCTAATGTCATAAACATGACGTCGAGCAGTGTTTGCACCTACTCGTCCTATGGACTCTAAAGGAGTTGATTCTTCTCTCCATGCTCCATAACTTTCAGTTCCGAAATCTGCGTAGCCTACAGGCCTCCATGGCAGCATTTCTGTTTGGCAAAAATTGTGCAAGACTACGACTGCTTTGATAATATTATCTACATTGCCAACTTTAGCAACAATGTCAGTTCTCAAAATACGCCACCTTGCTGCCAGAATACCAAATGTATTTTCAATGACTTGACGAGCTCTCGACAGACGATAATTAAATATTTTTTGGTCATGCGAAAGATTTTTTCGTAGAAATTGCCTCATTAAATATTCTTTGAGAGGAAATGCTTCATCTGCTACTAAACAATAGGGCACTTTTATATTTGAGATATTAGGACAAAACTAAACTTGTGTTTATAGTTATAAAAGAGAGATCCACTTCGGGCTGGTGCTTGTATTGTAGTATGTTTACCATCGATGGCTCCTATGCAGTGCGGAAAATTCCAACGCTCACGAAAACCTCTCTCTATGCTCATCCATTCGTTTTGGCTTGATGGAGTGGCTACTTAATTTGTTCCATATAGCAAGTTTCATGAATTATTTGATGTACGCTTGTTAAGCCCACATTAAAACTCCAAGCTAGAGCTTGCATACTTGTCGCTTGCGAAATATATCTATAAAATTAACGAGACATTAATATTATACATAAAAGAGTAAATGTTTATATAATTACTGAAGTGTTATCACTAATCTTTGGTCTGCTGAAATACCGTCAGATCTTCCTTGCTTCTTAATTAGCGGACTGATTTCTTTTAAAAATTTGTCAAACAATGGCAAAGTCACGCGGGTGTACATAAAAAATTGTTGAGGGTCCCAAGACTTCATCCTAATGATCTCCTTGTTCTATTAATGGGACGTACCTTAAAACGCCGTATACGTCTTTTTTGTTTTTTGATAAAATCATTATTTCGCCTTTAAATAGAGTCATGAAATTTTCGAAAATCCACTTTTCAAAAAAAAATACTCATAACTCAACTAATTGGAAAGATAGAAAGTTCTAGTCTTGAGCAATCGATTCAGCGGAAAGTTTTACATCTTCTCACAAATTTGGAGTTATTATTTCCGAGTATTAAGGGAGTTAGGAAAAATCAATTTATTTCGCGAAATACTCCTACCTTGTTACTAAATTTTCGACTAAAAATATTGAAAATTGCTAAAAATCCATAATAGGGGGTTTTTTGGGACGAAAAATCGACTGACACAATCAGTTTTTTGACTAAATCATTATTTCGCCTAACCTAACCTATTTGAAGAGATAAAACGTTCTAGTATTGACCAATCGATTCTGCGGAAAGTTTTACATCTTCTCACAAATTTTGAGTTGATATTTTTGGGACGAAAAATCGACTGACACAATCATTTTTTTGATAAAATCATTATTTCGCCGTCAAATAGAGTCATGAAATTTTCGAAAATCCACTTTTCAAAACAAAAAATACCCCTAACTCGACTATTTGAAGAGATAAAACGTTCTAGTATTGACCAATCGATTCAGCGGTCGACTCACAAACCCTAGGGCCGGAGGCCCTCGGGTTCGTAAGACGTCGCCCTCAGGGCATAAACATCTATTTATACCCTTGGTACATAAATAACTATTAAGAAACCGTTTTTTCTCTAAAAATCATAAATTGTATCAACCAATAGATTACGCAAAAAAACTTTTTGATTAGCTTATAAACAATGCATTTGTTTATAACAATTTTTTAAACAATGGTGATAAAATGTATCTTTTAACATTTGAAAATCGAAACATTCAAGATATAAAAAAAAATTATTAATTACTTTTTTGTAATTTTTAATTTTTACGAATTTTCAATAGTTAATAAAAAAGTGGAAAATCAAAATTTTTGAATTTTTCCAACGGTGATTTATTTATTAGCCTATTAAGAATAACTCCACAAAGTAAAAAAAATCTTAAGGTTTTAGTTTAATAATTATCGCGATTTTTCTGTTAACATTTAATGTAGAAAAAATTGTTAATTAACAAATGGATAAATAATGGAAAAATTGGGATAAAAATTTATTAACCGCGGATTATTGTTTATTTATGTATCCCAATAGTACTTGAATTTTATTATTCCTTAATATTCATATTTAATGTGTTTAAATAATTTTTTAAGTTACTGTGTCCGCGTGAAAGTTAGACTACCCGGTTTTGGCTCTATTTTCAGGGCTCTGTAAAAATTATAAATATTGGAGATACAGTTCCGGGAGTCTGAACTTTTTTTTAGTAAATTCAATGATCTTTTTAGATCTTTTTTTTAATTTCGAAAATCGTCAATAGTTTTCGAGATATTCAAAAAAAACTAAACCCCCACTTTTTTTTTACTATATTGTTTATAACTTTTGCAATTTTTTTCGGCCCCTCTCGGAACCTTTCCTTAAACTATATCTACATAACAATCCGAATCGAATGACACCTTGATCGTAATTTTCGGTGAGTATACAAAAATTTTGAGGAAAATCGTACATGTGAACTAGACTAGTAACCTCTCTTGCCGCACTGAGCTCGCACACCCGTAGGTGTGAAAAATTGTCAAAAATGGTCAAAAATTGTCAAAATTTTGAAAAAATGGTTAATAATTGCCAAATATGATAAAATTTTTGAAAAATTGTCAAAATTTTTTAAACATGGTTAAAATTTGTCAAAAATTTGGTAAAATGATCAAAAATTGTCAAAAACTGTAAAATTTTTGAAAAAATGGTTAATAATTACCAAATATTTTCAAAAATTGTCAAAAACTGTCAATAATTGTCAAAAAGTTTGAAATATGGTTAAAATGTTTAAAAAATTGTCAAAAATGGTCAATAATTGTCAAAACCAATCAAAATTCGTCAAAAATTGTCAAAAATGGTCAAAAATGGTCAAAAATGGTCAAAAATGGTCAAAAATGGTCAAAAATGGTCAAAAATGATCAATAATTGTCAAAATTTTGAAAAATGGTCAAAAATTGTCAAAATTTTGAAAAAATGGTCAATAATTGCCAAATATGTTAAAATTTTTGAAAAATTGTGAAAAATGGTCAATTACAGTCAAAGACGGTCAATAATTGTCAAAATTCGTCAAAAACTGTCAATAATTGTTAAAATTTTTGAAAAATTGTCAAAAATTTTTAAATATGGTCAAGAATTTGGAAAAATGGTTAATAATTGCACAAAATTTTCAAAAATTGTCAAAAATGGTCAATAATTGTCAGAACCTGTCAAAAATGCTCAAAAATGCTCAATAATGACTAAAATTTGGAAAAATGGTCTAAAATGGTCAAAAAATTTTAAAAATTGTCAAAATTGGTCAATAATTGTCAAAAATGGTCGATAATTCTTAAAATTTGGAAAAATTGTCCAAAATTTCAAAAAAATGG